>JASDQU010013534.1:18255-41035 GCA_032191745.1 Picea mariana | reverse complement strand
GATACATTCTTGCTCAAAGAGTAAATTTAAAAAAAAATTGGCGTTCTAGGTGACATTACACCATCCAGGGATACATCGACATCTTCTGCAAACTGCACATCCAACTTCACATTACCGATCCCAAAAAGGTATTGATTGTCAAGTTCAATTATGGCTTATTGCTATGTATTCTTCATGAAGTAGATATGTTTGACATTCCTTCCTTGGACAAGGACTTTCTTTAGGCGTTGTTCATGGAATGTAAGGTGGCACCTTGACTCTGTTATCCTCAAGTTCAAGCCGGACCATCCACTCTTGGTAATTCTCCTACTCTCCCATCAGCTGGCCCACAGTACTCCATTGCCTCATCACGTAATGTGCCTTGGTGTTCTTTCCACAAAACCAATTTTCACTCTTCTGCCGACTGTCACGCCCTTAAGATTCTGCGCACCAACAAAACTTTGCCAATGAACCAAGAACATCTATTGTTTCTCTCTTCACCCTAAATTTCCATATCAAATATGAATTGGCCACCCTCACTATGGACAATGGCATCCAAAAGAACCTCGTCTCATCGGACTTGGTACAACACCTTCAACTACCCACTACTTTGCATCCAGCCCCATGCCAACTTGGTTGGGTACAAAAGGGTGTCCCTTGTCTCACATTTTCTTAGAGTTGTGAGGTCACCTTCGCCATTGGAACGTTTCACAATAAAATCACATGTGATGCCTCCCCTATGGATTGTGCAGACTTATTAGTTGACCTCCCATACCAATAGGCCTGAGATGCTATATTACATGCCAAATACCACTAATATCATCTACAATTTGACGGGAAAACCTATCCTCTCACATCCTTTTCTCCTAAACCTACTATGTCACTTACCAGCAGAGAAACAATGAAGCAATTCAGTATCAATAAATGTGTCTCATTGTGCTTACTGCGCCCTGTGAAAACCGATAACTTGTCCACTCCTACACCTTCGGACATGATCCCCTTACTCCAAGAATTTGTCGATGTATTCACACAGCCCATGAGATTACCCCCGCCTTTCTCTATTGAGAATTCCATCGACCTCATACTAGGTTCATCCTTTCCCAATGCCCCTTCCTATTGCCTTGCTCTTCGAGAAGCTTTTGAAATTAAACGCAAAATTGACCAACTTCTAGAATCTAGCCACATCAAGCCTTAATCATCGCCATGTGTGTCCCCTGCCTTTATTATCCCCAATAAAGACACTTACGAGTGGTGTCTCATAACTGACTATCGTGCCATCAATATAACCACCTTTAAAAAACAATGTCTCCTTCCCCGGATCGAGGATTTGTAGGACCACCTTCAAGGGGATTTCTTCTTCACTGAGATGGACTTGAAAACCGAGTATCATCAAGTGTGCATGAAAATGACAGACACATGTAAGACAATGTTCAAGACCAAATTTGGGCTTTTCAAGTGGATGGTAATGCCATTCAGGCTGACGAATGTGCCAGTCACATTCATGCACCTCATTAATTACATATCCATAGCACACCTAGGTAAGTTTTTCTTCATTTATTTGGATGATATTTTGATCTTCAATAACTCTTGGAAATAAGATTTGTAGCATGTGCACAGATTGCTTGTATTGTTGCATGAGCATAATTTGCAGGTGAAGGAAAATAATTCCTTCTTTAGACAGACTTCCATCTAGTACTTGGTATTCATAGTGGATAACCAAGGTGTGCGCCCATATCCCTCGTGAGTGCAAGATTTGGCGCACTGGAAAACACCATCAAATGCCTATGACCTAATTTTTTTTATGGGGGGCATCAATTTATACAAGAAATTTGTCACCCACTTCTCAGAGCTATCTCACCCTTTGCAACAACTGCCACATAAAGCTAATTTTTTGTGGACTCTTGAAGCTAAGAATCATTTTATGAAATTGAAAATAACATTGTGCTCATCCCCTGTTCTATGATTTTTGGACATGAATCATCCCTTTGAGATCAAGATAGACGCCTCTCAATTCACCATTTGGGTTGTACTTAAACAGGGAGGTCATTTGTTAGTGTATCACTTTGTGACTCTTGCAAAAGCCAAAGTCAACTACAACACATACAACAAGGAATTTTATAGTTTTGTACAGGAATTCAAGTAATGACCCCACTACATTATGTGTAAAGAGACCATCCTGCAAACTGAACATCATCTGTTGATATTCATCAATTCCCAAAGTAAGATGCAAGAACACCGCCATTTAAATTGAGTGTCGCATCTTCAACAATTTCACTTGGTTATTAAATATAAGAAGGGGACCTCCAATAAGATGGCAGACTTGTTAAGTCGGACCCCAATGAAGGTTCTACACATTTTAGAAGTGTGTTGTGCAGCTTATGATGCATGGAAGGAAATATATGCTACAAATCCATGCTTCGATGAAGTATGGCATGCTTTGCAACAACCTACTATCATCAACCAGACTCCCTTTCTGGACTACACGATCCGTGATGGGTGTCTCTACAAACCCAAACAACTATGTGTGTCACAAAACAAAGAACATCTCACTCTAATCAATGAAGCACATGCATATTCTTGCGGTGGGCATTTTGGCACAACCAAAACCATCCTCAATATCCAACGCCATTTCTACTAGCCTGCACTATCCAAACAAGTGGAAAAATTCATTTGTACTTTCTCCCTATGTTCACAAAGTAAGCCATCTAGCCCTTGGCATGGTCCTTACCAACCTCTACCAGTTCCTTCTTGTCCATGGAAATCTATTTCCATGGAATTTATGAGTGGTCTCCCTACCACATTTCACAAACATGATATTCTTTGGGTCATAGTATGTCACTTACATAAGATGGATTTTTTCATTCCATATCATAAAACTACAACTGCTGCGTAAAACACCAACCTCTTTTTCAATCATGTGTGGCCCCATTTCGTCTTACCCAGTAGTATCAATTCAGATCATGAATCCCACTTCCTTAGTACCTTTTGGCATGCTCTATGGTATTCATTAGGATGCCAACTCCATTTCTCCACTGCCTTTCATCCCCAAATTGATGGTCAAACATAGGTTGGCAACCGAACTCTAGTCCACTCTTTTCGCAGCTACTTTGCTAAAAATAAACCATGGGACTCTTATTTTCATGTCATTCAACACAACTATAACAGGGCCACCCACTCCTCCACAAGATTCTCACCATTTGAGGTTTTTTCTGGAATCTCATCCAAGTGTGCCCTAATAGTTACCACTTACTCTTGCAACCCTAGGGTCTGCACACTAACAAGAAGAGAAACAATCTGTGCAAAGTTTCATCCACAACATTGTACAATGACATTCCCAAGTAGCAGATGCATTTCAAGCAGCATAAGAACGCGCCAAGTAGAGGCACGAAATCAACGCACACCATTGGTTTTTCAACCTAGCGAACAAGTCTGGTTGTTACTAGACAAGAACTGGTTCCAAGGAAAACATCATAATCTCCACCCTTTTCCTAGACTTTCCACCACAACTTGGCATCCACGATGTGTTCAAAATCAACAATCTTAAGATACTTGAGCCACCACTCCTTGAGGAAACAATTATGGTAAATCATTCAGTGGAAAATATACCATAATTTCAGCCTCCTTTTCTCATAGACACCATTCTAAACTCCTAGACTCACAACACTCACCAAAAACAATATATTTCCTACCTTGTGGATCACATGGGCCAGACACTTGTGCAAGCCAAGTGGATGACTCCAACAACATTGCAACATTATTTCCCTCAACTACTAGCGAAAGCAAGGACACTTATGGATATAAATAGGGAGGAATTGGGCCACCATAGAGGGCGCCCATATTCCTTCTCCAGTCAACATGAGGATGTATAATAGTTCATTAGTAACTTCCATTGTAAACTGCCCTTACCAGTCCAGTTAGTAACTTCCATTGTAAACTTCCCTCACTAGTCCAGTTGAGTGGGGAATGTCCTAATAAACAATTAGCATGTTCGTTCTTTCAATTAGTCAATTAATAAAAATCCCTCGTCAGTCCAATGAGACAGGGCACTCCATAATTTTTGTTAGCATGTCAATTATGTCAAACAGTAATAATTGTAAACAACACTAATCAGTCTCACTATGCATTCTTTGTGTCTTGGTATTGTGCATCGTCTTATTTTTTAATTTTGCATATAGAATTGTGGATCAAACAATGTAGGTAGGTGACTAATGTCCATATTAAATAAATTGCAGAAGAGACGTTGCACATACTAAAGTGTCTCTAGTCCTCCAAGATGGAGAAAGAACACACACAGTCAGTACTTATCAGCCAGAGCTTCATTATCTACCTCAACATTTCCCTTGAACAAAATTTCCCTGGAAGAACAATTGGTGTTTCCAATACAACCTATTTTATTGACTGCTCCAACTAATAAGGGATGCCTCTCCAGATGGTTTTTCACGACTATACTACATTTGTAAGAATTCTATTTGACTGCATCTTTCTCAATAATCTATTTGGAAAAAGAGGAAATGTCGAGAAAAGTGTTATAATATGATGGTTCTTATGTTGGAGTACATAACCTTCTAGCTGAGACAACTGTAACAGAAACCTACATTGGCATAATAAATGTTGGAGATGGACAATGAGAAGATGAAGGAAGCTTAGGGTCTAAATTTAGAATTTGGCCAGGTTGAGGTACTATCACAATAGCCTCTCGGGAAGCAAGGATGTATGAAGGGACATTGGGAAAATAGGCTTCCAGAATGAGATCAATGGTGTGCACAATAGAGAAAGACGGGGGGAAGTCCCATGGGTTGGGGAAAGGCATTGACAACTTCTAGGAGTGGGGGAGCCATGTCCCGAGGTGATGGGTTAGTCAGTTGATATAGTTTAATGGGGAGAACCAAACATAATGAAACACATTTGTTCAGAGTGACTTTCTTAATGGTTGCTTGTTCGGTGAGAGGTTGTGTGGAATGAGGAGTAGAGGAGGTAAGTAGATAGGCGAGTCCTTGATGTTGCAGGTGGTATTTATGAAATTTAGCATGATAAACAACATTCTGGGCATGTTGGTAGGGGATTCCAAGTAACAGGTCAACACAATATAAAGGAGAAACATCACACACCATAGTATCCAGGAAAGGCCAGTAGTGAAGGTCACCACATAGCACCGAGAGATAGTGAGGTACATGCCTTCCTTTTCTACCCATCTGAGATGATATGGTTCAGGGTGCTGTGTAGTTGGGATTTGTAGGATTTAGACCAAGTCCTAGGAGATGAGGTTCTTTTGGCTTCTATTGTCCAAAAAGAGATTATCCAATTCATGATTAATTTGAAAACTATGGGTAAACATGGGCACAAAAGAGGTGTCATTTTCATTGGTCATCATCAGAATTAGATATTGGTAAAATTCTATAATTCTTTTGAGAGAAACGACTTCAGGAGGGTTATGAGAATCGAACTAGGAAACCTTTGCAAAAATATTTTTGTTGGGGTGAAGGTTCTAAAGTGCCTGAAATTTGGCAGAAGCATATGCGTTCTTCCTGTGCAAGGTACACCATGATGTCATTCAAGATGTGGATTGTGATATAGGGTGAACATTTTGAGGGGTGTAGTTGGTGGTAGGGGTAACCTGAGAAGGGCCAATGGTAGAAGGGTCATATCCAGGTTGGGGTGAGCAGATTCTAACAACCACTTTATGCTCGATGGCCAAGGCCCAAAGAAATCCGTGTTGAAGGAAGAACTCTCAAAAAAATCAACTTCATGAAGGAGATGCATTAATAAACCATAATTCAATTTTATAAGTAATTCCTCTTCTAGATCATCGATGTACAACTGGATGTGTAATTTGCAAAATATCTCTATGTAGCTTTGGATGGACTGATTGGATAGTTGTCGGAGCTGCAACCATTTTGTGAGAAGATTCACTGCAAAATGAAACAACATAATACACATAGAAAATGCATTAAGCAACGGAAGAATAGACTTGAAAATAGAAAAATACCATCAATATATTACGAGAGAGAGGGGCACCCTTTAATATTATGCAGTGAGACTTTTTCCTCTGCACTATTTGCAAATACAACAAAAGTTACTATATTTTTGCAACACCCTGCTCAACCAGACCATCGAGGGTTGTTTACACAACAACAAACCAACACACTAATCTATTTAGGAATCATCCTACTCAACTGGACTTGTGAAGGTTATTTACAAAGTGACAAAATGACAAAAAATGACATACTAACTATTATTCAGCAACACCCTACTCAATTGGACTGGTGAGAGAAGATTAAAATACTAATTACTAACTTCATGCTAAATATCTCCTACTAGTTGGCGAAGGAAGGTGGATGCCCTTCTTGGTGGCCCATATATAAAATTGCTAGGCTAGTTGTTTTGATAAGTACCTTGACTAGCACCATCAAAATAACCCTATCTGGCAGATTTGTATAGAAGCATGAATTAGCTATATCAATAGGAGGATCTTGAACCAAATTTATAGCTATCTAGATTCCCCATGATACTATTAGGGAGGATCTTGAACCAAATTTATAGCTATCTAGATTCCCCATGATACTATTAGGGAGGGGCCTTTGAAATATATGAGTCTAGTTTCTTTATGTCACTTTTTAAGGAGCTCTTGAAATAAATTTAATTTCCAAAAAACATTTATTCCTATTAGGACATTTAATTATAACAMTACTTCCTTTGAGTAAACATAGAAGATTGCCAAGTRACCTATGGATTCTCCTGCATTACACGATACATATTTCCTAGGTTGTGATCTACTCTTTCTTTGGAGAACTTCCYAAGTATGGGATTTATTATTGATTGATAGCCACATTTATCGATGGTTAAATTCCTATCCCCACCCTAGTATCATTATCAACCTTCCATGATAGATAATTTCCTATCAGATGAATACTATTATCATTGYTTTCCGTACAAMAGATGCATTGTTGATGGGTTTCATTAGGTTTCTAATGCAACCTTCAATTGAATTGACATCAATCAAAATGGAGGATGTTGTTTAGGCACCATCCTCCCATATGTTTAGGCTTGTCTATTGATTCCCTTTTAACTAAAGTAATTCCCTCTGTTCCGAAAC
Organism: Picea mariana; assembly: GCA_032191745.1. Lineage (NCBI taxonomy): Eukaryota > Viridiplantae > Streptophyta > Pinopsida > Pinales > Pinaceae > Picea > Picea mariana. Next base: position 33,963 of record JASDQU010013534.1, on the reverse strand, counting down.
ATTAAGAATCTAAAGCTTAATTTCACTATTTTCACTAGAATTCCTTTTGGGTTATAGGCTATAGATCACCAATAGATAAGAATCATGGCTTCCAATACAGATTTGATAAAAACCAATCTTTCACCTCTAGAAAGTCACCCATTACACCAAATATTCATTCTGTTATCATTCCTTTCTATCAACCATATCGATAATTTTATACCATATCATTTGGTTTTAAACAAAAATCCATGTAATTAAATCCTTATTATTATATACAAATGTTTACTTTACATGTAGAAGTGGTGTAGCTATATAGATATAGAATTATTTGTACATTAGACATAGAATTAAGATATATATAAATATTATTTTATTATAAATTTGTACATTTATAATGATTTTTAATTATTATTGAATTTTGATATGCATAACATATTACACATTTATTTGTGGTGTAACTCATTATTTGTTATGCAATTATAATTTTTTTTAATTATTCTTTTTCATTTACAAAATTATAATGATTTTTAATTATTATTGAATTTTGATATGCATAACATATTACACATTTATTTGTGGTGTAACTCATTATTTGTTATGCAATTATAATTTTTTTTAATTATTCTTTTTCATTTACAAAACTGATAATTTTCAAAATAAATTAATTAAATTTCATAACTTGGATTAAAAATAAAATTATATAAATATAAAAGTTTTTGTATTCCCACAAGAGATGTAATGTATCACTTTGATGTTTAGTTCAATTCAAATACTTCAAATACTAAGAATGAATTATTATTATTATTTAAAACTTAAATTTTCTAAATATAATAAATTTATTTTTTAATTTATATAATCAATTTTTTAGTTTTTAATTTACTTTAATTGCAATAATATTAATTATAAATATCAAGGATAGTAAGTGTCAAAAATATTGTTTATGATCCTGAGCAACAAAAAGAAATGGAGTTAGCTTGGGGATGAGAAATGATACAAATAATAAATGTGAAGCATTGACAATATTCTAATTTCTAATCGTTCTTAAAAAAAGGCCATAATAATTAATGAGTTGTTTTTTATATTATAATCACTCCCCATAAAATTATTTTGAGGGTACCAAGTTCTCCTATGTACTAAACAACCTTCATATAGAAATCATTAGGTAGATAATTTAAAGGCCATGTGTTTGTAAGTAAAGATTTTCAAGACAAAGGAGGGATTCGTCAACCATAATTTCACTCTACCACATCCATAACATGCAACATAATCATGAAAATCATGCCACTATAAAACCCTTTGATTAGTCATAAAAATAGAAAGAAACTTCACTCTTCCTCATCCATAACATGTAACATAGTTATGAAAAACATACTACTCTAAAACACTTGCAATCATCATGGATATGAAAAAAAAAAAGAATAAACTTGAAAAATTATCATCATTCTTATCACCACATACATCCTCTCTCAAAATTTACATTATGGTGGCACCACATCATTCATGTTACTTTCATCCATATGAATTAACACAAATAACTTTTATGAAATACATTTCACTTTTATGAAATAAATCATACACCATCATATAGTATCAATTTTACGCAATGTCCCAATTCGCATAAATGCATTAAGAAGAGTTGGCAACAGTAAAAACCACATATTCGCCTGCTAAAGCTAAGCATCATTTATGAAATTGAATATAACATTGTGCTCAGCACCTATTTTACAATTGTTGAACCTGAATCATCCCTTTGAGATCGAGACAGATGCCTCTCAATTCTCCATTGGGGCTATAATTAAACAACGAGGTCATCCAGTAGAGTATCACTTTGAGACTCTTGCAAAAGCCAAAGTCAACTACAACACATATGATAAGGGATTCAATAGCTTTGTACAAGCACTTAAGCAATGGCGCCACTACATTATGTGTAAAGAGACCATCCTGCATATTGACCATCATCCAATGATATTCATCAATTCCCAGAGTAAGATGCAGGAACAATGCTATTTAAAGTGGGTGGCATATCTTCAACAATTTCTCCTGGTTATTAAATATAAGAAGGGGACCTCCAATAAGATGGCAGACTTGTTAAGTCAGCCCCCAATGCAAGTTCTACACATTTTATAGGTGTTTTGTACATCTTATGACGTATGGAAGGACATGTATGCTACAGATCCATGCTTCAGTGAAGTCTGAAATTCTTTTCAACAACCTACTATGATGCAAACCCCCAACCCTCGGGATAAGGTCCGCGCAAGATCGCTCTTTTTCTGCCCTTTGAGTCTAACTAACCCTTTGATTCCTTTTCGGGAAATCAAACACACCTACGACGGTGTCACCACAAGTCCTTATGAATTGAGCCCGCGTGCACAAACGCTAAGCACCAATTCAAATTTTCCGATCCACTATGTGATCGCTTCCTTCACTATTTCGGAACTTCGGATATCACGACTTCGCGACTCATGTTACCGAGTGTCTCAACCCCTCGACTTCCGAAACTCGAATTTTTGATTCGCCGAAATGTGGGACTCGTTACTCTCCACACTTATATCGAATCTCGCGATTTTCGAGAATCCCGAAACAAATATTCCGATCTCCTATTTCCCAAAATGCCGAAATGTCGAATTTTGACATGTTTCCCAGTGTTGGCCCCACAACGGAACTTTCCGCCTTTTCGAGGTTTCAGACTTCGCGATTTTGTGAATCCTGATGCTAAGCTTTCAGTTCTCCAAACCTCCGAACTCCGAAATGAAAGTTCACGAGTTAACCAATGGCCCTTGTCAAATTGGATCCTACGGTCCGATCTCTCCTGAGCTTGTGCTTGAAGAATACTTGTCATAACTTCCTTTACCCCTCTGCAAGATCTGACGGTTCTCAGGACTTCACGAATTCTCTACATGGAATTCCGACTGCCCGTTTCTTCTCTTGAGAACTCCTGTGAATTGAACGAGGTTTTCCTTCACGAAACTTATCCACCTACAAAGCAACTTTGCTACACCTCCTTTTTAAACACTTCAAGGTACTAACCCTCCTGAACTTTCTTCACAAACTCGAGTCCTCAAAAAGACTCCGGCACGCACTCCTTGCGACAACCCTTCAAATACTTCTAAGTATTTGATTTCTTCGACCCTGTGCACTCCTATTGCGACAGTAGTCCTTCAACTCTTCTCCTGGATTGACGAATTCTGAACTTTCAACCAGCCTGCGCACACCTTGCAAGACTTCTATGCCTGATTTGCACTTCTGCGGAAGATGAGAACAACAGTATCCCTCCTGAGCTTTCAGAGATGAACTCTGAACCTGTCGACGCACTCCTTGCAGGAACTCTTGCTCAGATAGAGAAACAATTGAAACTCATTTCCTTACTCTCTCAGATTTCAAATACTCAACATGAAATCATACATACATAGCATAAAAGAAAATGTACAACATAAAGAGTAAAATAACCATGAGCATAACATTCAACATGCATACATAGAAAGTATTAGAACACCATGAGTCTGAATCAAAGCTTCATATATTAATCTTAGAACTTCTGTACATGGGCTCTTCTACACAGCTCTCTGTTTCTTCTCCTCTATGCTCTATGCTCTATTCACAATGTTAATTGTTACAAATGATACAAGATGAGGGTGTCTATAGTCGGTTTTCCCTCCTGCGCTCTAAACTGTCAAATCTAGAATTTAATTCTACCTACTTACATTAACTGCCTATAAATTCCTTTACACCTTACAGATGAGAGCGGATCGCTCAAGATCTATTTACAATATGGAAGTACGCACTCTCTTAACTATTACATTAATGTCTGTGCATCCAAACTTTCAAGACAATTCAAACATTTTCAACATGTGTCAAAAATGAAATGGTGTTTGTCCCACGCTTGCTTGTTGTTGGCGATGCTCCTGCATCATACTCCCTCGCTTGAAAACTTTCATGGACTCCTGTTCATGAGCTCTTGCACTATCTGTCCGTGCTTCTGAATTTCTGTTTCATTCTCCCAGCTGGCATCTTCAACTGGATGTCCCTTCCATTTGACCAAGTATTCGAGATATTCTTTTCTCCTGGTCTTCTTGTTGACTCTCTTGTCAAGTATACTCTCCATTTGTGACTTTTCAGCTATAGGCATTTGTTTAGCCCACTGAACCTCTGTCTATTCATTGTCTACTCCTGCTTCTTCAACTTTGTAAGGGTACAAATCTGAGATGTTGAAAATCGGAGAAATTCCGATCCCATCGGGTAATTCAATCTCATATGCATTTGCCCCAAATTTGCTTATGACCCTGCATGGTCCAATTTTCTTCATCTTCAATTTGTTATATGTTCCCCTTGGGAACCTGTCCTTCCTCAGATGTGCAAGAATCAAATCACCAACTTCAAACTGAAGTTGTCACCTGTGTTGATCTTCTCTGCGTTTATACTCTTGGTTCGAGTTGTGCAATCGCTCCTTCACTTGGTTGTGAAGTTCTTTCATTGCCTCTGCAAAATCTTCTACACTGGCACTCATAGTTTCATTTTGTTCTGAATCTTTCAATTTAGAAACTCCTCTTGGTTGCATTCCATAAACGATCTAAAATGGACTCTACCCTGTGCTTCTATTGATCGAATCATTATAAGCAAATTTCGCCTGTGGTAGAATGTGATCCCACTGACTGTGATGTTCAGTCACTAGGCTCCTTAGTAAATTTCCCAAGATTTTTCTTACAACTTCTATTTGCCCATCTGTCTGAGGATGGTAAGCTGAGATAAAGGACAAACTTGTCCCCATCTTTTTCCATAAAGTCCTCCAGAAATTCCCGACAAACTTAGTGTCTCGATCTGAAATGATGCTCCTTGGTAAGTCGTGAAGTCTGACAACTTCTTTGAAAAACAGGTTCGCAATATGAGTCGCGCCACTGGTTTTCTGACATGGTACAAAGTTTGCCATTTTAGAAAATCTGTCGACCACCACAAAGATTGAATCAAACCCTCTTTGTGTTCTTGGCAATCCCAACACAAAATCCATGCTTATTGCATCCCACGGCCTCTCTGGTATGGGTAACGACTGATATAACCCTGTGTTCTGTTTCCTTCCTTTTGTGTGCTGACAAATTCTGCATCTGTCCACGAATTCTTTTGACATCTTCTCTCATTCCTGGCCAAAAATACGAGCCATTCAACTTCGAGAATGTTTTATCATGACCGAAATGTTCGGCCAATCCTCTGTTGTGTTTCTCCTTCAATAGATTCTCCCTCATGGAGCATTTTGGAATACACAGTTGATTGCCTCTGAATAATAATCCATCATGGATCATATATTCAGCCCATTGACTTCTATCCCTGAGAACTGGATTCTCAGATGCCTCATACGCCTCTTTGAAATCTGGATCATCCTTGTACATATCCGTGAGGTTATCAAAACCCAAAGTTTTGACTCTGAACTCCTGCACCAGTAAACATTTCCTGCTCAAAGCATCAGCAACTTTGTTAGCAGTTCCAGAAATATGCTTAACTACTAAAGTAAAATTATGCATGTATTCAACCCATTTTGCATGCTTCTGGTTCAATTTGTCCTACTGAGTTACAAATTGTAAGGCATGGTTATCACTATACAAAACGAACTCTTTAGGGATCAAGTAGTGCCTCCACTTTTTCAGTGCTTGTATCACCGCATAAAACTCTTTGTCATACATGGAGTACTTAACCTTTGCCTCATTCAGTTTCTCACTGAAGTATGTGACTGGCCTGTCACCTTGACTCAAAACCGCTCCAATTGCAAAACCACTAGTGTCACACCTGACCTGAAACGTCTTACTGAAATCTAGCAACACCAGAATTGGTTGTTCAATAATCTTTCTTTTTAACAAATTGAAGCTTTTCTCTGCTTCTTCTGTCCAGTGAAAAGATTTATGTCTTTTCTTCACTGTGTCCATCATTGGTGCACTAATTCCACTGAAATTCCTGATGAATTTTTGATAGAAACTAGCCAATCCATGAAAACTTCGAACTTCAAAGATACTCTTTGGCGATGGCCAATTCTTAATCACCTCCACTTTATCTAGATCCATCTTCAACTTATCTGCAGAAATAACAAAACCCAAATAAATGAGCTCTGTCTTCATGAATGAGGATTTCTTCATATTTATCAGCATCTTCTCTTGTTGTAGCCTCTGCATCACTGTAGCCAAATGTTTCAGATGCTCTACCTCTGTTTTTACTGAAAATCAGTATGTCATCAAGATACACAATGACAAATTTTCCGATGAAATCCTTCAGGACTTCATTCATTAATCTCATGAAGGTACTTGGCGCGTTTTTTAAGCCAAACGGCATAACAAGCCATTCATACAACCCTTCGTTAGTCTTGAAGGCTATCTTCCATTCATCACCTTCTCTCATACAAATATGATGATATCCACTTTTCAAATCAATCTTCGAAAAAAATTTCGTTCCACTCAAGCAATCCATCAAATCATCCATTCTTGGCAATGGAAATCTATACCTGATGGTAATCTTGTTAATTTCTCTTGAGTCTGTACACATCCTCTAGCCTCCATCTTTCTTTGGACTAAGTACTGTTGGAACAGCACATGGACTCAAGCTTTCTCTAACCAACCCTTTGTCCATTAAATCCTGGACCTGTCTTTTGACCTCCTCATTTTCCTGTGGCGTCAATCTGTACGCTGCTTTTTTCGGTAAGCTAGCTCTAGGTATAAGATCACTGTGATGACTTATACTCTTGATAGGTGGCAATGAACGAGGTAGTTCGTCCACTACTATGTCAGCAAATTCCTCCAGTAACTTTTGGATTTCCTCTCGTAAATCATCCACTCTTGTGCTGGTCAAAACAATTCTAGGTTTCCTAACCATAATGAATTGTGGATCTTCCTTCTTCTTAACCTCCTTAAGAAGTTCTTTCCCACTCATGAGAAGTACAGTGTTGCTTACTTCAGGTTTCACCTCTTTGTCCTTAATCGACAACATGTGAGTTCTCCCATTCTTTTCCAGGGTGTATGTGTTCCTTCTCCCATCATGAACCACATTCATGTCATATTGCCACGGTCTACCCAGAAATAGATGACAAACATCCATGGGAATGACATCACATAGTATCTTATCGTTATAACCTCCTATCTTAAACTCAACTAAACATTGTTTAGTGACATTTACCTAATGTCCTTTTTGTAGCCATGAAACTCTGTATGGACTTGGATGTTCAATAGTCTCCAGCTCCATCTTTTCTACCATCTCTGTAGAAACGAGATTGTATGTGCTACCACTGTCCACGATGACCTTACATACCCTATCTTTGGTCTTGTAAGCAGTCTGAAAAAGACTGTTCCTTTGCATTGGATTCTCTGCCTCCTTTTCTAGCATTAAGAGAACCTTCCTCATCACCAGTGATCTTCCACCTTCCGCATCCTCTGCTTCAACATTCTGCATCTGTGCTTCAGCAATGTGAGTTTCACCACCTTCTTTCTTCTTATCTGGACATTCATAAGATTTATGCCCATTCTTTCCACATGTGAAGCATTTTATTACTCCACCTATGCTTCTTCCTCTTCCTCTAGCACGAGGAAAAGTGTTTTTATCAGCACATTGTCCTCTCTGTTCGGCATACTGTCCTCTCTGTGAGCTTCCACCTCTCTCAGTTTGAGGTTGAGGTTTCTTCCACTCTTCCTTAGGCTTCTGATTCGTATCTTGGACAATTGTTTTGCCTCTGGGCTGACTTCTGCCTCGGCCTCTTTGACCTTGCTTTCGGCTCAGCTTCTCTTCAGTCCTTAGAGCCATCTGATAAGCATCTTCTACAGTATGAATGATCATCATGCTCATCTCGTCCTGAATGTCGTATCTCAGAACATTCGTATACCTGGCAACCTTTTCATCATCACTTTCACAATGACCTGCCCTGATGTTTAGCTTGTAGAATTCTTCAGTGTACTCCTTCACTGACATCAGCTTCTGTCTCAAATTCTGCATCCTTCGAAACAGAGTAATTTGGTAATCCTTGGGTATGAAAATCGCCTTCATCTTCGCGATCATCCTATCCCAACTCTTGATTTTCTGCTACCTTTGTAGCGTCTATCAGCTTATAGTTCATCCCACCACAATGCTGCATGTTCTTTAAGTCTTGTGACAACATGTTTGACCTTCTTGTCTTCCTCGACATCTTCATAGTCAAAATACATGTCCAGATCTCTAATCCAGTCTAGAAGCTCTTCAACATCCAGGTTTCCCTCATATACTGGAATGTCCATTTTTTCTCTAGCACCCATCCTTGCAACAGCTCTGAGTAGGCATTCATTTGTTGCATCCTCGGTTGCAGCTTCTTCTCCTCCATGTTCGGCTTCATTTTCACTTTCGGAATCACTGACATCCTCAGTACCGACTGTGCGCCTCTGTGCTAATTCCATGGCATCCAACCTAGCACGCAGTTCATGCATCTCTCTTGCCCCTGGTGGCTTAGGTAATTTCCTACCCTTCTTCTTGGCATTTCCCTTTCCTCTAGTGGATCGAGTGTTTGTCTGTCTCTTCTTCTCAGCGGCATGGCTGTAAATTTCCTCCTTTCCCTACTACAGAAAGAAAAGAAAATTTTCCTATGCTCTGATACCAAAAATGATGCAGACCCCCAACCCTCGAGTTAAGGTCCATGCAGGATCGCTCTTTTTCTTCCCTTGAGTCTAACTGGCCCTTTGATTCCTTTTCGGGAAATCAAACACACCTACGACGGTGTCACCACAGGTCCTTATGAATTGAGCCCGCGTGCACAAACGCTAAGCACCAATTCAAATTTTACGATCCACTATGTGATCGCGTTCTTCACTATTTCAAAACTTCAGATATCGTGACTCCTGTTATCGAGTGTCTCGACCCCTCGACTTCCGAAACCCAAATTTTTGATTCGCCGAAATGTAGGACTCATTATCCTCCACACTTATATCGCGTCTCGCGATTTTTGGGAATCCCAGAACAAATATTTCGATCTCCTATTTCCCAAAATGTCGAATTCTAACACGTTTCCCAGTGCTGGCCCCACAACAAAACTTTCCGCCTTTTCGGGGTTTCGGACTTTGTGATTTCGCGAATCCTGATGCTAAGCTTTCGGTTCTCCAAACCTTCGAACTCCGAAATGAAAGTTCATGAGTTATCCAACGGCCCTTGTCGACTTGGACCCTGTGGTCCAATCTCTCCTGAGCTTGCGCTTGAAGAATACTTGCCATAACTTCCTTTACCCCTCTGCAAGATCTGACGGTTCTCGGGACTTCGCGAATTCTCTACGGGGAATTCCAACTGTCCATTTCTTCTCTTGAGAACTCCTATGAATTGAATGAGGTTTTCCTTCACGGAACTTATCCACCTGCAAAGCGACTTTGCTACGCCTCCTTTTTAAACACTTCAAGGTACTAACCCTCCTGAACTTTCTTCACAAACTCAAGTCTTCAAAAAGACTCTGGCACACACTCCTTGTGGCAACCCTTCAAATACTTCTAAGTATTTGATTTCTTCGACCCTGTGCACTCCTCTTGCGATAGTAGTCCTTCAACTCTTCTCCTGCATTGACGAATTATGAACTTTCAACCAGCCTGTGCACACCTTGCACGGCTTTTGTGCCTGATTTGCACTTCTGCGGAAGATGAGAACAATGGTATCCCTCCTGAGCTTTCAGAGATGAACTCTGAACTTGTCAACGCACTCCTTGCGAACGTTTCACTGCACTCCTTGCAGGAACTCTTGCTTAGATAGAGAAACAATTGAAACTCATTTCCTTACTCTCTCAGATTTCAAATACTCGACATGAAATCATACATACATAGCATAAAAGAAAATGTACAACATAAAGAGTAAAATAACCATGAGCATAACATTCAACATGCATACACAGAAAGTATTAGAACACCATGAGTCTGAATCAAAGCTTCATATATTAATCTCAGAACTTATGTACATGGGTTCTTCTACACAGCTCTTTGCTTCTTCTCCTCTATGCTCTATTCTCTATTCACAATGTTAATTGTTACAAATGATACAAGATGAGGGTGTCTATAGTTGGTTTTCCCTCCTACGCTCTAAACTGTCAAATCTAGAATTTAATTCTACCTACTTACATTAACTTCTTATAAATGCTTTTACACGTTACAGATGAGAGCAGATCGCTCAAGATCTGTTTACAATATGGAAGTACACACTCTCTTAACTATTACATTAATGTCTGCACATCCAAACTTTCAAGACAATTCAAACATTTTCAACATGTGTCAAAAATGAAATGGCGTTTGTCCCACGCTCGCTTGTTGCTGGCGATGCTCCTGCATCATACTATCATCAACCAGACTCCCTTTTTATATTACATGATCTATGAAGGGTGTCTCTACAAACTCAATCAACTATGTGTGCCAGAGAACGAAGACCATCTCATTCTAATCCACGAAGAACACGCATATTCTTGTGGTGGAAATTTTGGTATAGCCAATACCATCCTCAATATCCAATGCCATTTCTATCGGCGTGCACTATCGAAATAGGTGAAAAAATTCATCTGTACTTGCTCCATCTATTCACAAAGTAAGACATCTAACCATATACATGGTCTATACCAACCTCTACCAGTTCCTTCTCATCCATGGGAATCCATTTCCATGGAATTTATGAGTGGTATCCCTGCCACATTTCACAAACATGATGCTATTTGGGTCATAGTGTGTTGCTTCTCTCAGATGGATTTGTTCATTCCCTGTCTTAAAATTACAACTATTGCACAAACCACCAACCTATGTTTCCATCATGTGTGGCCCCATTTCGACTTACCCAATAGTATTAATTCATATTTGACTCCTGCTTCTTCAATACCTTTTGGCCTACTCTATGGTATTCACTGGGATGCTAATTTCGTTTCTCCACTGCCTTTCATCCCCAAATTAATGGCCAAACAGAGGTTGGTAAGCACACTCTAGTCCACTCTCTTCGCAACTACTCTGATAAAAATAAGTGGTGGAACTCTTATTTGCATGTCATTCAGCACAACTATAACAGGTCCACTCACTCCTCCACAGGCTTCTCACCCTTTGAGGTTTGTCTGGAATCTCAACCAAGTGTGCCCTAATAATTACCACTTACTCTTACAGCCCTGGGGTCTACACGCCAACAACAAGAGAAACAATTTGCACAAATTTTCACCCGCAACATTTCACAACAACATTCCCAAGTAGCAGAGGAATTTCAAGCAGCACAGGAATGCGCCAAGAAGAGGCAAGACAAACAACGCACACCATTGGTTTTTCAGCTTGGCGATCAAGTGTGGTTGTTAGTAGACAAGCACCAATTCTGAGGACAACATCATAAGCTCCACCCTTTTCCTAGACTTGCCACCACAACTTGGCATCCACGATGTGCTCAAAATCAACAATTTTAAGTTGTTCGAGCCTCCTCTGCTCACAGACACCATTCTAGACTCCTAGACTCACAACACTTGCTAGCAACAATATATTTCCTACCTTGTGGGCCACATGGGCCAGACATCTATTCAAGCCAAGTGGATGAATCCAACAACATTACAACATTATTTCCATCATTTTCTAGCGGAAGCAAGGACACTTCCAAATCTAAATAGGGAGGAATTGTGCCACTAGAGAGGGTGCCCATATTCCTTCGGGAATCAAGATGAGGATGTATAGCAATTCATCAATAAATTCCATTGTAAACTTCCATCATTAGTCCAATCAATAACTTCTATTGTAAATTGCCCTCACCAGTCCAATTGAGTGGAGCATTTTCTAATAAACAAGTAGCATGTCAGTTCCATCAGTTAGCTAATTAATTAAAATCCCTCGTCAATCCAGTGAGATAGGGAACTCCATAATTTTTGTTAGCATGTCAATTATGTCAGATAGTAATAATTGCAAACAATGCTTGTCAGTATCACTTTGCAAATTAGCATTACGAAAATAAAGCAACAAGTATCTTGTTGTTATTGTAAACATTAAATTGCCAAGTCCGATAAAAGGGTGTCTTCTTTTTTTAATACAATTAATGGTCATTTTACTTCTCACTCCTAGCATTTTTCTCTTTCATTCTCCAAGTCTTGGTATTGTGCAATGTCTTATTTTTTCCATCAGTCTTTCTTTGTTGATGCATTTTTAATTTTTCATATAGAATTGTGAATAAAACAATGTAGGTAGGTGACTAATGTCCATATCAAATAAATTGCAGAAGAGAGGATGCACATCCTAAAGTGTCTTTGGTCCTCTAAGATGGAGAAAGAACACACCCACTCGGTAGTGATCAACCAAAACTTCATTATGATCTACCTCAACATTTCCCATAAATACAAGTTCCCTAGAATAACAATGGGTGTTTCCAATACACCTTGTTTGATTGATTGCTCCAACTAAGAAGGGATGCCTCTACAGATAATTTTTCACAACTATACTACATTTGTAAGAATTCTATTTGCATAAAGCTTTCTCAATAATCTCTTTGGAAAAAGAGGAACTGCCAAGAAAAGTGATATAATATGTTGGCACTTGTGTTGGAGTACATAACCTCCTAGATGAGACAACGACAACAGAAATATGCATTGGCAAAATAAATGTTGGAGATGCACAAGGAGAAGATGAAGGAAGATTAGGGTTTAAATTTAGAATTTGTCTAGGTTGACATGTTATCACAATAGTCTCTCGGGGAGAAAGGATGTATGAAGGGGCGTTAGGAAAAGAGGCTTCCATAATGAGATCAATGGTGTGCACAATAGATCAAGATGGGGTAGTCCCGTGGGTTGGGGGAAGGCATTGACAACTTCTAGGAGCAATGGGAGCCATGTCATGAGGTGATGGGTTAGTCAATTGGTTTGTTTTAATGGGGAGAACCAAACACAAGGAAACATATTTGTTCATAGTGACTTTTTCAATGGTTTCTTGTCCATTGAGAGGTTGTGTGGAGTGAGGAATAGAGGAGGTAAGTACATAGGTGAGTCCTTGATGTTGCAGATGGTATTTATGAAAATTGGCATGATAAACAACCTTATGGGCCTATTGGTAGGGGATTCCAAGTAACATGTCAGCACAATACAAAGGAGAAACATCACACACCGCATTATCTTGGACTCTCCATTCATTTTCCCTACAAATTTTGGCAATTGGAAGCGGTTGTCATGTTGGATAGGTGATGGAGTCCTGTGCTATTGTAGGAAAAGTAGCTCATGAAAATTATTGAAATGTTGTAGACATGGTGGAGTTTGACTCATTTGCATATTTTTCTCTAAGTGGCGATATTATTTTCATTCACAAAAGGGATCCCTGAGCAATGACACAAAAGGCACTATGAAATACGCTATCTAGGGCACAATGAAAAGATGTGGGAGAGCCTTGAGAAGGGAACTATGGAAGCCCTGAAAAGAGTGCACCAAAAGTCTCAAAAACTAATATGCTAGAGGGCCTTGAGAAGGTCACATTGGATGCCTCAAGACTGAGACGTTGACGAACCCCAGGGAGGTCGCACTAGCATCTCTGAGCAGAGTGTTGATTTTCGAGACTAATTAGCACATAAAAAAAATCAGGGGACTATGGATTATCTCTCCATCTTGTTCTTGAATGCGAGCAAAATTTTTCTAAGATCGAATCTCTGATAAAAAATGATCTATAATTGTGATCAGTAGGGGATTACCAACAACAACTGGGTGCACTGCAAAACACAACAACATAGTACACACACATAGAAAACACAGTAAGCAACAAAATAATAGATATGAAAATAGAACAATACCATCAATCTATTGCGATAGATAGGGGCACTCTTTAATATTATGCACGGATACTTTTTTCCTCTGCACTATTTGCATATAAAACAAAATTTACTACTTTATTTTTTCAACACCCTGCTCAACCAAACCAGCGAGGTTCGTTTACGCAACAATGAGCCAAAACACTAACTTATTTAGGAAACACCCTACTCAATTGGACTTGTGAGGGCTATTTACAAAGGGACAAAATGACAAAAATTGACATACTAACTATTATTCAGAAACACCATGTTCAAATGGACTGGCAAGAGAAGATTACAATAGTAATTACTAACTACATGATAAATATCTCCTACTAGTTGGCGAAGGAAGGTGGACGCCCTTCCTAGTGGCCCATATTTAAAACTGCTAGCTCAACTTTTTTGATGAGTACTTTGACTAGAATCAATAAAATAACCCTATCCACCATATTTGTATAGGAGCATGAATTAGCTATATCAATAAGAAGATCTTGAACCAAATTTAATTCATGATAAAATTAGCTTATATTGAAATACACATTGAAACGGATGTATAGACCCTTCTTTGAATATTCTATCATTTATAGCTATCTAGATTTCCCTTGATACTATTAGGGAGCAGCCTTTGAAATATATGAGTCTAGTGCTTTTATTCCACCTTTTAAGGAGCTCTTGAACTAAATTTACTTTCCAAAAAACATTTATTCCTATTAGGAAATTTACTTATAACAATACTTCCTTTGAGTAAACATAGAATATTAGTAAGTGACCTATCGATTCTCCTGCTTTTCATGATACATATTTCCTAGGTTGCGATCTACTCTTTCTCTCGATAACTTACCAAGTATGGGATTTATTATTGATTGATGTTGGCACGGGGGCAGACCCAGGGATCAACGCTTCAACATCGCACCAACAAAACCCTAACTACCAACCCTTTCAGCAACACCTGCGAAGCAGGTGAAGTCTCACCCGAGGTAGAAGCATGGGCGGTTACAGGACTCAAGTGTCTATAACCAAGCTGGGACACAGACATGTGATTATAACACTTCGCAGAGTATTCTAGCCACACTTAGAGGGTGATATGTATTAGTTCATTAGATTTTATTAACATCGCAGAACAAACCCTAACATGGATCAATGCAGTAACAATAAAAAGTAAACACTTCACCCACTTAGCGTTCAGCACAGATTTAGATCTAACATTCATTCATGTTTAAGTGAAGCACTGAACATTAACAGGTCTATCTAACTACCATATAACTAAAGCACTAAACACATTCATAGCATAAACAAGACAACACAAAGCAACCAAAAGACACAAGATATATGTGGTTCACCCTAGTATGGCGATACATCCACCAACTACTTCATCTTCTCTATTATTCTTCAATCTCTTACATTCATCCACTCTTGTGCACCAAGCCACATAGCCAATCTTCACAAAGGATAGGAGATCTACGCACTGAGCACCAAATCCTCCTTCCCAAAATTAGGTCAAGGCACATAGCCAACTCCTTTATCAAGTACAGAGCCTTACATACACATTCTATTGCACAAAGCACTCAGAACTACTTGCACTTAGCCACTTAGACTTCGCTCTCTAAGTCTCTTACATCTCTTCTCTCCTTCTACCTTACAATCTTACTTATTTATACTTTTACAATAAGGCCTAATCATGGGTAAACCCATGGGCCGACATCCCATAACCCATTACAAAAACCCTAAGGGACCCCTTGTTGGGTCCACAAAGCCCACAAAATAAGTGAGATCCATGATCTCAACTCCGCCTGGGCATTCCTTCCTCGATCGTTGTGTCAAAGTCCAAATAGTGGTCAAACCTAACAAAGATTTCCTCAAAACTTGGTTGGGGACCAACAGGCCCCCAACACTCACTAGTGACTTATCCTGAGTCACTCAGGCCTAGGCAACGCTACTTCAAAGGCCTCGAGCCTCACTCGAGCTGCCTCGACTTGTTGCTTCACCTGAGACTTC
>JASDQU010013533.1:101466-115697 GCA_032191745.1 Picea mariana | reverse complement strand
AGAGAACTCTCTCAGTTCCTTTTTTGTAAAATAGTTCGACATCACCGAAAAAGTGATAAACTATCGCCCATCGAATGTTTCGTTCAGATACTTTTACGAGCGTGAACAGAACAAGGTCGCTCGGCCATCTTTTCATTTTTATGGAGTGTGAAAAGAGCTTAAAGGATACTCCTTTGTGTTCATCATTTTTGTGTGACCATGACGAGTACGAAAAGATGAGAAAAGTATACCCGGTTACGTTCTCATGTATTTTCGAGCATGAGAACAAATGAAGACCGAGATCGAGGTTTTTCTAAAAACCCTAAAAAGTTATCGTACATGCGACAAAAAAGAAAAAAACATTCGTACTCCTTTGTGTGGACTTCAAAGTTGCTATATCTACAAAAAGTGACACTCATAGGACTATTAGGCATTAGGTTTTATAGACAAAACAATATAAAAATCAACAAAAATGGTAAAAAGTGAATAAATATGGGTAAAATGGGCTTTTACCATTTTCATTGTGATTTTGCCAAGAACTTTGCCCAATACACCTCATTTTCCCCCAAATTTCGTTGCTTGATCATAGGAGGCACAAGCGACCATTTGGTGAACCGTCTCTTTCAACGAGGTAAGCTCTTGATCCTCTACCTTTTCTATGGTTCATATTTAGTTTTCATTGGCAATTTTCAAAGTTTTAGGTTCATTTTAGGGCCATAACTTGTGCCCAAGCGTTCTCACAGGCTGGCCATGCAGGACTTGCAAGAATCTAGGATTCTTGTAGGAAGCCTTAAGGGCACCTGCAAGAATCTCACACTGTGCTAAAGGGGCACCTGCGGGGGCTAAAAAATGAAATTTAAATTTGATTTTTGCTCAATAAAAAATGTGCCAAAAAAATTTGTTGACCTTTCTCTCCTGGCTCTTGTGAAGGTGTTTGATCATCACAATGATGGAGTGGTGAGAAAGAGAACATGAGGAGGAGGATGCCATTGTCAGGAATGACCCGGGTACCATCGCTGCCCTTCGGGACTGTGGGCTCTTGAAATTCTTCAGAATTTCGCGCATGAGGGCCCAACTCAAATTGTTGGAATACCTGGTTCATATGTGGGACATGGACCAATATTTGTTTGACGTGGGAGTCCACACACTAACCTTAGATATCGAGGATATATATTTTCTAAAGGGATTATCACGGAATGGATACCATGCTAGTTTGACCGGTGGTTGAGGTGTCAGACTCCTTATGAGTGAGTAGTGTCGCAGTATTGTGTACCTAAGGTAGAAAGAAGAAAGGGAAATGTTGCTATTTGGGGGGTCCAAAACTTGACCTTGCGAACCATCTTGTTCACTATAGCACACATGGACGGGAGAATAGCTCCACACATGGCTCTCTATAGTTACTTCCAATATGCCATAGAGTGCACAAAGCCTCGGGTCTTCAATTGGTCGGATGCAGTTCTCCACACTATGAAGAGGCAATTGATGAAGTGCAGAAGGGGCAACTTGAAGCAGTTTGGGTATGAATCACTTTTGGTGTCCTTCTTCCTCGAGAGGGTTCCACTGCTGCCATTACAGGTTGACTGGGGTTTACCGGCCCCACAGGATCCGAGGATGTTGAGGTGGTTCACCCTCATGGCTCGTCACATAGTTGGGCCTATAATCAAGTACAATGATTCATTTTTTGACTGGTTAAGGCCCCAGATGCTAATGATTGACAACTACGCATATGCTGGTTTGGATTTTCGAGGGGATCTGAATTTGGCCCTACCTGAGGATGCTCAATGGGGTGACCTAGGTAAGAAGTACACATTTTGTTCTTTTTTATTGTTTTTGCAAGTTTTATCATATAAATTTTTTTTATGTTTGTCCAATAACTAATCAAAAAATCTCTTTTTGATGACACAAATGTGGGGCCATATCAACCTCCATTTCAATCATCAGCATCTGGGGCCTATTGAATACCCCATTTCGCAAAAGGACGAACGGAGACCACAGGGTGAAGAGGAGCAGGGTGTGACCGTATTTTATTGTTGTAGGTCTGACAAGCCTAGCATTTTTGGATGGCAATTATACAATCATTAAATAAAGAAGGCCAAAAATACCCTGCTCGCAAGATCTTCTACCCAGACATATGACCACCACAGGCTCCAGAATGACAGTCATTTAGGGATTTCTCGGCTTCGTCAAACGTGAGGCAACGTAAAAAAATAGAGTCAATCCCACGATGATAAAGAGTATCACCGAGGATAATATACTGACGGGCTTGGTATCATATTCGACGACGGTCAGTACTAGACAAATTGGGCTGGAAATTCTAGGTTTGGAGATATATGATGATATCTCCGTACCAAAGATCATCGGAACTAATCAGGAAAAGGGATTCATCAGGTATTGAATCGGCTGCTACATTTTCCGTCTCAGAGTAGGGAAAGTCACATATCAACTCGGCAAACACTAAAGATTTCTTGGACTTAGCGCATTCGAATTCTAGGTCAAACTCTTAGAGTATCACGATCCATTTGGAGTATTTTAGCCCGAGCAGTTGACGTGTAAGAATGTCTTGCATAGGGTTGCAGTTAGAAATTACCGTATTCTTGCGAGAGAGGATATAGTTCCAGAAACGTTGAACTGCTTGCATGGTTGCCAAGGCCAATTTTTCAACATGTAAATACTTGGTCTCAGTAGGCGTAAGACTTCAACTCAAGTAATAGATGACATGTTCGTCATGAGAATCATCCTCCTAGACGAGAACCATAGTGATGGTGTAGTCCAAGGCTGCGAGGTAGAGGAAATAATTGCGACTGTAATCAGGTGAGAAGAGAAGTGGGCTACATGTCAGAGACAGTTTCAAAGCTTCGAAAGATGTTTTAGCAGTGGTATCCCATACGAACTCAGACCCTTTTCTTGAGCAGTCACGTAAATCCAAAAGTTATCTCGGCATAGTTCGGGATGAAATGATGAAGAAAGCTTGTCTTCCCTTGCAAACTTTGTAACTGGAAAAGTGAGGAAGGAGGAGGGAGATTGAGAATCACCTCAAATTTCAAAGGATCTACCCGGATCCCTTGACGTGAAATAATAAATCCTAGAAGTCGGTCGGATTCTACACAAAAAACACATTTGTGAGGATTCAAGCGTATATGGTAAAACTGACATTGAAGGAAAATGGCTCGGAGGTGTATTGGATGATCAACACGATGCATGGAATGAGTGGGTAGGTAGTCTAGATATGGCTACATGATGTGCCTGATATCATGGAAGGTGTAAGACATAACACGCTGAAAAGTTGTGCCATCATTTTTTAAACCGAAAGGAAGTTTCCGATAAGAAAAATTGCCCCAAGAGAAAATAAAAGTGGTTTTGTGTTGGTCTGCGGGAACAATATTGATTTAATTATATCAGGAGAAACCATCCATTAGAGAGAAGATTTCACTGCCGGCACAATCACCGACGATCTGGTCGACAAAGGGGGTAGGAAAGTTGTCTTTAGGACATGCTTTGTTAATATCCCTATAATCAACACACACACGGATTGTTCCTTGTTTCTTGTCGATCAGGACAAGATTGGAAACCCAGTCAGTGAGAGCCACCGGGTAAATAAAGTCGGCTTTGAGAAGTTTCTCGACTTCAAGCTTGATATCAGCCGCTTTACGTGGGTGGACCAAACGAAGTCGTTTCCAGACGGGTTTAGCATCTGGGTATGTCTTGATCTCATGTATCACAATGTCAGGGTTAATACCCGACATTTCTTCATAGCTCCAAGTGAAGACGTCATGAAATTGTTTGAAAAGCGACTTGTACGTGTCAATTTCGTCAAGGGAACACGAAGCTCCGATATGCACATTTTAGACAATTCCAGGTTTTATGGATATATCAAGGGGGATGGTGAGTGAGATATTACTTAAGTTCCCTTTGTAAAACACACCGTGTGTAGTGTCGGGAATGGTAGAAATGACGACAACGGTCAACGGGGTCGAGATCTGTTGGTAACCCTCGATGGTCTGTTTTTCTAGGAAGAGGATGGAATGATGATGTCCATCGTCCTAGGGGGTGTCTTCCATAACATACATAGTCATCTCATCCATGGGAAAAATGATGCGAAAAGGATCTAGAGATAAATCTCTAAGAGAGGGGGTAGAAGGGGTTGTTGATTGAATGGCCTGATAGGCAGATTTGACGGAACTCAAAAGCATTTCATCATTGTAACGATGATGATCATCGAGGTTGGGTACCATCCATGGGTCGTGAGACATAGGGGTTCCGTGAATAGAGTTGGAGATCATGTTGATCGAGGCGAGAGATAGATGTGGAACATCGGGTGGTGGGATGGGGAAGGTACCCATTAATGAGGAGTCTTTAAGAAGACCCACACCGACATTCTCGTATTCAAGGGGGGTTTTGGCAATGAACTGTATGTTTTTTGTACATGTATCGAAGTTAAAGAAGGCTAATTGGTCGATGGTAATTACCTTTCCTTGATGTAGGAAATGCATGACACAGAAAAGAGTTGACACAACTGCGCGCATGGAATCAATCCAGCTATGGCCAAGTAGAAAGTTGTAATCGAGAGGAGAATCCAAGACCTCCACTTCAACTTGGACCGTTTTTCCTTCTAACGTAATCAGAAATGAAGGGAGGACACTGTAAAGATTAAAACCAAAGTCATTAAAGGCTTTGAGCATGTTGTGGATTCAGTCAAAGGAGGAGAGTCGATGGCTTTCCAGTAGATAGTGGACATGACACACGTCGAGGCACCCTCGTCGATAACTGTTCTACAAATATTTTTGTCAGAAACAATAACTTGTATTTGGAATGTGATTTGAGGGGGTAACCTTGGAATGTGATATTCCAAGTCAAAGATTATTAAATTCATATCCGTAGGGTCAATTCCATCGATAGCTTTCAACAATGCCTCCATTTACATAGGACAACTCTGGAGGACTTCGAGGGCTGACATCGCGGATGGTGCTTGGGCCAGATCTTCAACAATACTGTAGTTATGGGTAGCACATGCATGGGGATTGAAATTCGATTTTAAAACAACACCCTTTCGAGGAGGGCAAAGAACTATATCGAGGCTCGGTCATTTGAGATGAAGAGGACTGTTGGTAGGTGGAGTCATGGGAGATGGTTGGACCAACGAAGGAGGTATCATATAAACCTTCTCCTTGGAGGAAGAATAATTTTTGGCTCGAGTGGTAAGTGTGATGTCATTTTGCTTTGAATCTCCTATACACATTAAGGCATAGGATGTATTGGAGGGGGTAGGTTGGTTATGAATGACCAATTGGGCATGTTGTTGAGAAGGGAAGGGTTGTGACAATACGACCAGAGTGGGTGGTTTTGTGGTCCCTTGAAGAAACTTAGTAACCTCGGCTCGTTGTGGACACTCCTTGGTGTAGTGATCATCACCACAGATAAGACAAGGGTATCAGGGTTTGAGCTTATCCATATCGTCAACAGGTGGTTTTTTGGTTCTCTTTGCTGGAGAATTATTTTTTTCCTCCTTATTCTTACCCTTTCCCTTTCTGGATTTGTTTTTACCGGTGGGAGTCGATTGAACAACATTTACCTCAGAAGTCATGCCGGTGGGAGGGGTAGGAGATGGAGCATTTTGAACATTAGAAGAAATGGGTTTGGGTTTGTTGCTAGAGGTTTGGACGGAATGAGGTTGGGCATTGAAAGTGCCAATCACACTGTCACCTGCATGAGAATCAGCTGGAGCAGTTGAAGTGGTGGAAGTAGAAGGACGAGGTGCGTCAGGGAGTAAGTCGTAAAGAGTACCTTTTTGTGAGTAAACGAGGTCAAGGTATTGAGCACGACTAATGGCTTGTTCTTCTGTGACAACTCTACCCATGGCGATGTCATGACTGATCTTGTTCATGAATGATTTCGTGAACCACTCTGCCAACAACTAATCGGGAAGTTCGAGTTTGATGAGACGTCGTCTTCATCGCCACTCATGAATGTGATTGGAGATATGAGTGGCTTTGGTTTGTTTGAAAGAACTCAAAATATCAGTCCCCGTTTCATAGCGGATCGGTCACTGGTAGTGGGTGAGGAAATCCATAGCGAGAGTGTTGAAGTCGGTGAAGAAACCTCATGGTAATTCTATATACCACTTCACGACGGAACCTGTGAGGGTTCACTAAAAAAGGCGTAAATGAATAGATTCATCCATCAAGGAGTTGGATGAGAACCAAAGGTGAAAAGTCATTACATGATTGTTCGGGTCCTCTCCCGGTTTACCATTGAATTTAGGGATGTCAGATGGTAGTTTGGTCGGTATGGCGGGCCATTGAGGAGAGTGACGTATCATATCATTTAAAATCCTCGATAGATCCGGGAGGTCCGAGGTGGCTAAGAAAGGTAATTGTCTATTCACATGCGGGTACTGGTGACTTTGGGGAGGGAGACATGTTGGTAAACCAGTGGGACCATAAGCAGTCTGCATATAATGTGAGGATCTAGGTAGATTCGGTTGTTAGTGTGGAGGCAAGTAACTCATAGGGTTGTACCCTTGAATTGGGGCGTGGGGTTAAGCGTTCGAGCCCCAAATAGGATTAGACTTGCCTGAATATCGTTGGCCTGTACTAGGGGGCATGACTGAGTTAGTTTGAGGCTGTTGCCCCCCAGTCGATGGAGGATTATGTTGTATGAGATGATTCCAATACTGGGCCAAGGATGGAGGTATGTTTTGTCCATAGGGTGGGGTCAGTGGGGGTTTCCCTCCAATCGGGGGTTGTGTCCCAATTGTGATTTGTCCTGCAAGGGGGGGTTGAGTTTGGCCTCCTTGGTGAAATTGTCCACCAACAGGAATCTAGTAACTAGGTGTGAAAGACGAGATGGTGCCACTAGGATCAATGCCTTCGATAGAGGATGGAGGAGATCCTCTAAAAGGTGGGGAGGAAGTGTCGGAATGAAACCGGGAAGATGGTGCCCAGAAGGAGTGGGACCACCAGGAGTTCCAAACATGATTTGTGTAGGCACAGGAATATAAGCATTCAATGCAGGATATCTGGGTGGAAGTGTTGGGGTGACTCTAGGTGAAAGAAGTGTGCCAATGGGGGCTTTTCTAGCCGCGGTAATCCTGGTGTGAGGACTTGTATTATCTATGTAATGGACCATTTGTAGAGGGAGAGTCAAGATGTGGTTAGCTCATGGAGCTTCTATACCAGGAAAATAATAAGCTATAGTAAAAGGTACTGCATTTGGATCAGATGTTTCGGGAAACTCAGGTGCGACAGTGATATCAATGCCTGCTCCTGAGCCAAAGAGATCCCGTCTAAAAATTCCAGTAGTCCAGAAAGGATCTTGACCCTCAAGTCCTATGAAAGGTTCGGTTGGTGACCCAGAAGATTGAACAACTAGATCTCCAGAAGAATTCACTCGAACAATACGTCTCTCGGAGTCGGGGTGAAGCCGAAAGTCCTCTCGAGAATTGGTAATCCGGAACCATTCTAGAGAGTTAGTTCTTTCCACTTGTGGAGTGGCAACGTCTTGGACTTCACTTTGTTGAGGAGAGCCCTCCGGTGAGTTGGTAGGCAAGGGTTGAGAACTTTCCAGATTTTCTCGGGATAAGCCTTGCATTCTACGTGAATGGCATGGAGGGTCAATTGTGATTGAGTTAGAAACTTACGAAGGAAATTCCATGGCTATCTTGGGTAAACAAACATCATGCGCTAGTAAAAATCTAGGAAGCAAAACCAAGCAAACAAGACCTTCTAGTTCCGAAGACACTAGTTGGTGATGAAATCCAACGTCGCAGCGACGAGACAAGAAGGGGTTGGGCTAGGGTGGAAAAGTTACGTTAACGACCTACTTAACGGACTTACACCCTGGTGCAAGCTCCCACACATAATCATGGGTATACCCTCAAGGATCCTGAGTGAGTTTGGCCAACGTCGATTCTAGATACCGTGAAGACTTGCCCTTTTACAGTCACCTTGTGTAAGACCCTAAGAATATAGGCTACTAAGGTTACCACCAACAACAATAATGCCTGGGGGAACAATCGATAGTCTGATCCACATGCAAGGGCAGGATACCTAGCCTGAAATCAGCTTGAGAGGCTTCCACTCATCATTGTGGGTATACCTTCAAGTGACCCTCGTAATACATGTAATCTCTACACCAATATCAACAAAGCAGGGTGAGTAACTTTGTCAATGTCGATGCGACCTCAGGTTTGACCCTTGTGTGAGAAGGGCTTCCCAGGACAAAATGTTGCAAATGGAATTTGGCACTCCTTATCACAAGATACTATTGTGTGTTTTGTGCTTTGGAGAGTGTTTCTCACTGCCTATTCCAAAGCTCTAGCCTAGCTAATGTTGGTGTAAAAGAGCCCTAGAAAAAGTTACTAGTTAAATTTTAAAATTGTGCAATATTATTAAAGGTTGTTGTTACTCAAATGAGATGGAAATGAAACCGATGTTGTGTGAGACTCTGACCCAAGAATGCATAGATAGGAATGAATGATACAAATTGTTTGTTCGATGAATCCCATTTACGGGAGGGAAAGAGGAGTTTTCTGGAACAATATGAACTACGATGTATGATCTTCTCTGAAATGCAATATCAATTAATCATGAACAATGCAAATTCTTTATTCATTCTATTTCAACAATTGAATGCCAATATTTTCGAATAAAAAGTTTCTTAAAAAAGACAAAATGTCTTTAATTTTTTATTAGAAACCAAACAATAGTGGTGGAACTAAGAAAAAACAAGCAACCAATGAAAAAGAAATGCCCAACCAACACCGAAACTAATCTTTCAATGAAGACAAAAATAACAAACTGACAAGACCAGTCTCTTCAAATGCACATGGGAAACAATTTTCCAAGTAATGAGAAATTGAAAAATAGAATTAATCCCAACTTTTAAACCAATCACCGGCTCCCAACCAAACAAGCACTCAGATTTCAAAACCAGAGATTATATCCTTGTTAAGAAAAGGTCAAGAGTTAATAGTTGAGAAAAAATAAACAAGAAGAGCTTTCGATTTTTGAAGACTAATCATTCACAAAATTCGAAGTCAAGAAATAATCAATTACTGGCCAGAGACATTCTTTTTAGACACACAAACAAATCTGGGCATCTGAGGATACAAAAAACCTCGATCCAAAAAAAAATTGCAAATGGGTTCACAGGTTGGCAGTGGTGTACAATGTGAGAATCAAGGATTCTCACAGGCTAAACACAGGTAGGGTGTGAGAAGTTCGCACTGAATTTCAAAGCAGGATGCGAACTCTAGTGGTTCTCACAAGCTACAGAAAGGTGCAGTGCGAGAAGGCCTGAAACTAAGAAAAATTTTGGAAAAAGACAAAATTTTTCAAGGAACTTCTGGACCCAGAGAGTCTATCAAGGTCTCCTCAAGACTCAAATATTGATGGAAATGAAAAATGGTAAGTTAAGAGAAAATGGCCAAGGAAAAACCACCAAAAACCACCAAAAATGGGTTTCATCCCCAGTACAGTCGCCAATTTTGTTATCGGACAAATCGATAGTTGCGGACACTAATAGATCTCCCTAGATCCACCTGGATCTAGAATAAAACAAGATAGGACATGACTCTTTTCCTAATTTGTAACCATTGAATCTACTAATAAGAAGGAATAAGTGGCATACCTTTATATCGCTTCCTTAGGTCTCTGTTGTTCCCACTTCGCTCTGGTACTCTCGTGAAGTCGAGTCCAAGACAACACAAACCAACCAAAGTGAAGATAACAGAGTATATTCAATGTCAACCTATGCATATGATCAAGTAATTACACAATAAAGTAAGAGTGACTTTATGGGAAAGGAACATGTCGTTGTATCATATTAATTGAAAGTAGAAGATACAACCTAATCACCTTGATGTTGCAAGCTTCCTTTTAGTGACCCTTGGTTCCAACACACAAAGTTGCTCAATACTTGTATGAAGAAGATCCAATACCTCTTGATAGACCAAATAGAGCCTTCAAGCTTCTGTCCAAGAAGGGTTCTTCACACAATTCTTTCATCAATTCTTCATTCAATCTTGCTTAACCCTTTCCATGGTAAACCTTTCAATATATAGGAGAAGGATAGATGATTACATGGATGAGGATGATCCCATCAAATCTGAGAAGTCAGTAAAATGACAAGCATGCGAATGTCAACTCATTTTCTAGAAGATTCCCTCCTAGAACCCTCAAGACCTCTTCTCCTTTCCAAGCTTAAAAACAGGTTCGCACCCTATGTATGAAGAAAACTACGAGAATTTTGCACCCTAAGTGTGGGTGGCCTGCGAGAATGAAGGATTCTCGCACCCTAGACCATAGGTAGCCTGCGAACTCATCTTAAAAATATGTTTTTGGAAGAAGACAAGAGCCATTTTTCTCAGGAAAAAGGTCTTTGTTGGGAGTTTGACTACATCACTATTGAGACATCACCAGAGTGACCAAAATCATGTGTAACACTAGGGTTTTTTGATTTCTTGTTTATTGTAAAAATGCCTTTAGAGCGTCATTGTAATCATCTTCTTGTGAATGCGAGTAGCCATCACATCTCTTCTCAGACATAAGCTTCCACCATTATAGCGAGTCTTTTACACTATATTTTTATAATGTCTGTACATTTATTTCATTAATAGAAATTGTGCATAATTACTATATATCTGTGTTTATGGTTTCATCTATGATAAATTTCTTTTATATTATTGGATATCTGCGATATCTCTGTGCATTTATCTATTATATCTCCTCTCTCATTTCGTACAGAAAATAATCCTGATTAGTTGTATGAGAGTAGGCTGCTCTTGATCATTTTTCATTGCATGTCCCCGACGAGGTCCGAGTATAGCAAGGTGGGTCTCAAGCTTGTCTCTCTTGAAGACAATTTCTCTTGCATGCCCAAAAAACCCTCCATGGAGGAAGGAAAGAAAAACGACGAAGTAGATGATCCTATAAGTTTGTTGCTTGAGCAAGCTCTCACGCGACAGAGGGACAAAATGACAGAGAATTTTTTCCACATCCTTCAACACCTCCCGATAGTATCAGGCGCATCTTCATCAAGCGACAACTTTGGAGGCACCTCACCTTTTAAGGTATAGGTCAATTTTGATATTCCTATAATTGAAGGTCAGATAGATGCGCATGCCCTAGATAAATGGTTAAATCTGTTAGAAGGTTATTTCTTTGTTCACATTTTTTTCGACAGAGAAAAGATCATCTTCATGCTCCTCAAGGATCTCCCCCATGTCAAACAATGGTGGGAAAATTACTGGGAGTAGAGTTCCACAGAGGAGTCTGGAATATATGGGGTCGATCCCACTTGGTATTTTTTTGTGGATGCGGTAAAGGAACATTATTACCCTATTGGAAACTATGAGGACTGGTACATGATATGGACCACACTATGGAAAGAGAGGGGCCAACTAGTTTCAGAGTTCACCAATACCTTCCATACCTTGCGCACCAAGCTGGGTATAAAAGACTCTGAATGACATTTGGGTCTGAAATATCATGGGGATCTACACAGATACATCCAAACTGAAATGGATTTTCTGGATATCTCATCACTCAGTGCTGCTTATCGATATGTTGTTAAAATCGAGTTGAAATTTAAGCACCAGAACAAACGAGAGTTCAGGTCTTCAAATCCACAACAACCAAAGTATGACAAAGATGGCCCTAACAAATAGTCTCTTGAAAACCAGTCCAATCCATAGGAAAAGAAGGGTCACGGGAAGACAAAGAAGGACACCAGAAAATGATGTGATTTCCACAAAATCTCCTAGCACAACACCGATGAATTTCACTCAAAATAGACATTAGTGGACAAGATCAAAGACAAGGAGCCAAACCCTGATTCAAAATCTGATTCTAAAAATACTGGTAAAGGACAGATAATTGATGTAGACCCCACTAGTATTGTCACGACAGTAGCAATTCAAATAGAAGAACCAACAAATCCTAAAGAGGGGGAGTGCCTTTTTCATTCATAGACGTGGGTGAAGGGGACCCCACTGCATTTTATTGTTGATAGAGGAAGCCATAATAACCTCGTCTTAGTAGAGGTCATCAAACAATTGGGATTGTCGACAACACCACACTCGCAACCATACAACATCAGGTGGCTTCGCTAAGGATGAGGTATTATGTCATGTTTCCCCACTGGATGTATGTGATGTTCTCTTGGGCCAACCATATATGTGGAGATGCCATGCTATTTATGAGTCTCGACCTCGTAGTGTCATTGTTTCTCTAGGGGGTCATCTCTACAGAATACCAGAGGTAGTTCTAACTATAGTTTCACCTAAATAGTTCCACAAGGTAGTATATCATACTGCAAAATTCATCTTCTTCACATTATGTTCAAAAGGAGAACAAAAGGACACTGCAACCACTACAACCTCACCCCAAGCACCTTCTATCCAACAGAAGCAGGTCGATAAGGTTGCAGCAAAGTGCAAAGATTCCTTTTTCACACCATCCTCTCATGTAGCTCGACTTGTTGAATAGCCTCAACCTCAACAGGTTTGTGACAAACTTCCACAAACTGAGCAACGCGACATCTCCAGCAAGGCAAGCAACTCACCAGGATGCAAATTCAACAACCACTTTTCCCTCTCCCCCGGGCACTCAATGCAATGGATACCATTTCTTCCTAAGGAGGGAGGTTTGATCCAGTTGGATATCGGTGTCCACCCACCTTTTCCAACATGCTTAAAACAATTTTCGGGCAATTTTGGCAATCTACTATTTTTAGTAGTTTTAACTTCCAGGGCCATTTTGAGGGCCCAAATGAAGGTTTTCAAGATCGATATTCTCAATGATAGTTGAAGGTATTATTTGAGTCCCAAAATGAATCTCCTCGACGATACCTTTCCAACGGGCTATCATACACCTAAAACAAATATCGTATGCAAAAGTTACGACCCCGGGAAGTTGATGTACTAACGTACCCAAACGGGGCCCACATGACTTTGGCGCTTCATTTCCTAGGGTTAGGTTTTTGGATGTATAGGGTTTTTTTCATTCTCTTTTATTGTAAAAAGGCATTCAGAGCCTCATTGTAATCATCTTCTTGTGAATGTGAGTAGCCGTCACATCTCTTCTTAGAGATAAGTTGTCACCATTCTAGTGAGTCTTTTACTCTGTATTTTTACAGTCTCTCTACATTTATTTCATTAATAGAAATTGTGTATTACTGTATATTTGTTTTTATGGTTGCATCTCTGATACATTTATGTTATATTATTGGATATCTGCGATATCTCTCTGCATTTATTTATTATATCTCCACTCTCATTTCGTACTGAAAATAATCTGGATCAATTGCATTGAGTTCCCCCATCAATTGAGGAAATTTTAACTGAATTTGACCCTGAGTGAGCCACTTTCCTTGGTGTAGGAGCTACCCTCCCTTGAAAACTCGATAAAGTTGGATCCTTTGATGTCAGGTGCCCTTGATCTATGTTTCCATAATTTGATCATTGGATGTGTGATTCGTGTATCCACAATATGATCATTATCTCATTCATTATCCCCATGTATACCACCTTAAATATCCCTTTGCATATTTTGTCCTCGAAATATGAAAAAAAACCATATAATATAACATATTAAACAATATAATCAAGTAATATTATGTATTAGCATCCATCCATCTTCTTACCGAAATGTGAACATAAAATCTAATTATAACATTTCCTCAATCTTAATTTTTTTAATGAAATGGGATAAATATTAAACATATCTAACTAACAAAGAACAAATATATTATCATTAAATCTCATTAAATCTCTTTTTAAAAATATTATTTTCTATTATTATTAAATACAATTTTAAAGCAATAGTTGACCCAAAAAGTTTGCTCACCAAAAATGTCCACCCACATAATGTCTAGAATTTTATTGCTCTAATGGGATTTTCAAATTTTTTATTAGTATAATTCACACTTATGTAAAAAGAAGTTATATTTTTAGTTAAAATAAATTTAAAAAATATTTTTTAATAACTTTTATTTAAAAAGTAATTATAAAAAATATATTTTAACTTTTTTATTATATAACAAAATAAATTATTTTAATAAACAATATAAATATTGAAATTAAATTTACAATGTATATAACTATTAAATTTTATTTTCATAATATCTATTTTATACTTAATATTTATAATATATTTTTACAGTTTCAAAAATAACTATAAAAATTACGTTTTTAAATCTTTATTATATAACAAATTAAATTATTTTAATAAACAATATAAAAATTGAAAATAAAT
>JASDQU010013533.1:5051-19970 GCA_032191745.1 Picea mariana | reverse complement strand
GTATTAATATCCATTTATCAAACATTTTTTTAAACCTTAATCTTTGCTTTACAGAGTGGTTAATTAACGTTAACGCTGGCTCACGATTTTAAATCCTTTCATCGGAGTTTCGAAACTTTCGGTGTCAAGAAAATGAATCATCATAAAACCCCGATCACCGAAATCGTGATCTATTAATTAAGTTAATCATTTAATTATCTTAATTAATTCAGATTATCTTTTCGGAGTTTCATTAATTAAGAGTTCAGAAATCGTGAAATCGGGGATCGGGAGATCAGGACATTTGATAACGTGAAAAATTCTATTCATAGAATCGCGAATGGCGATTTCCTGATATGATTAGTCATTCTTAATCATACTTAACAGTAATTAGATTACTGTCAAAACTTACTTAAGAATTAATTACGATCGGGGTTCGGGAAATCAGAGAAAATGATGTTAAGTTTATTTGTTCTTACAAAATCGCGAATCCCGATTTTGCGATTAGATTATCTTAGAGTTTAAACCCATTTTAAAACGGATTTAAGTAAATGATGTTTTTAATTAAGGATTAATATATCGGGATATCGGGGATCGGGGTTTCGCTATTTAATTTGTGTTGAACATTTGTTCATTCAAAACTCCGAATGCTGATTTCCCAACGTAGATTGATATGCCTTAACTTTGAATCAATGCCCGTTGTAAAATATTCTTTTGCATGATATTAGAAAACTTATATTTTTTGGATTTTTAATTATTCTTCGTTCGAATAATGAACCATAAAGGCATCATGACTTTGTTAGATATGATATTTTTGTTTTTCGAAAATTTATATGATGTAAAGTCTCAAAAATACAATATTTTCCATCTTTAAGATTAAAAATTCAAAATCTATTTCAACAGATTCTATGGATGGAAACAATGACATTTGACAAATATGAGACGCCCCATTATGAACGTTGTTGCAAACATGGACGATCTCAAAGATTATGTGGTCAGGACATCAGACATATTCCTTGAATCTTGAAATCCTCCCATACTGTCAAGGCATGTGTCTAGTCTAACCATGTCGAATTTCGACGCATACATGCACAATTTGAAGAAATTTCAATGTTGGCCCCATTCACTACTCACTATGCCGGGTCGGTGGAAGAAATTTCACTATGCTCATTAACCTTCAAGGTAGGCCCCATTCACTATGCTCACTATGAGACATCCATTATATTGAATGTTGATGAAAACATGGATGATCTAAAATATTATGCGGGGACATCAAACATCCTTAAGTATCGAAACCCTCCCATACCTTCAAGGAAACTATCTGGTTTAAGCATGTCAAATTTTGATGCATACAGGAACAGATTGAAAACATTTTAACGTTGGCCCCATTCACTGCTCACTGTGCAGGGTCGGTGGAAGAAATTTTTGATGGGAGTATTTGAAGTTCCATGACAGATTTCAATATAGTTCCGAGAACGACTCTATAGAAGGGAATGACGAATGATGACAATGATAGGTGCAGTATGATGAACGTTGATGCAAATGTGGATGATCTCAAAGATTATGTGGGGACATCATACATCCTTGAGTATTGAAAACCTCCCATACTATCAAGCCATGTGTCTAGTCTAACCATGACGAATTTCGATCCATACATGCACAGTTTGACGAAATTTCAACGTTGTCCCAATTCACTGCTCACTATGCAGGGTTGATGCAAGATGACATTTGTGGTGGGTGAATGACAACAGTAATAAAAATGATGAGCTGATGACATCGTCCTCTAAAGAATCTGTGAGTGAAGATGATGAGTTGATGACATTGTTCTCACCAACATATGTCCACTTAGTCGCAATGACACGTCTTTGATATCCTCCAACATTAAAGAAATCCCCACATCAACAAGGAGTTTAAACATTTTCAATAAGTGTGATTCATTCATGCATTCTCCTACCTCATGTAAATCCTCTTGTGATCATTCTCACCATTATTCACATAACTCCCACACTATATTCCCCCTAGTTACTCAATAATCCAAATTTAGAAATGACCAAAACTAATGCAACAATGACGGAATAGCAAACCTTGGAAGAGAGATAGATGGTTGTAGATAAGCATAGAGGTAAGTAAAATTAGAAAACCTTTAACCCCGTGCCCATGAAATAGTTGCTTATTAATTATTTAAGAGCTAAGGCAATACTCCACTAGGTTTCCCATAAAGAAATCAATGGATTGGACTATTTCTGCCTACATGAGGGCACTGGAAAGGAATGAGATGCTTGAGGGATTGTTGAGTAGAGAAAGGAAACATTTTCCCTTGTGTTGTGTATGGCATGGAAGATATATTTTCCCTTATACTCAAAGATCACTCATAGACCCACTCTATATATTGTCTCATCTCGTCCTCATTTCGTTTTAATTTTATGATCAGTCGAATTTTAAAGGAAACAACTATTAAAAGACATTGTATTAGGGATAGAGTACATGATGGACAACGGTGACCTATGAATGCGGCCAACGTTGAATTTTTTTCAAAATGTTTATGTATGACATCATACATCCTTGAGACTTGAAACCCTCCCATACCGTCAAGGCATGTGTATAGTCTAACCATGTCAAATTTCGATGCATACATGCACATATTGAAGAAATTTCAACGTTGTTCCCATTCATTGCTCACTATGCGGGGTCGGTGCATGACATTTTTGGTGGTTGAATTGGAAGTTCCATGACATTTCAAGAGAGTTCCAACAAATATTCTACAGATGGAAACAACGACATTTAACAATGAGATGCCCATTATGAACGTTGTTGCAAAAATGGACGATCTCAAAGATTATGTGGTCGGGACATCAGACATCCTTGAGTCTTGAAACCCTCCCATACCGTCAAGGTATGTGTCTAGTCTAACCATTGCTAATTTCGACACATACATGCACAGTTTGAAGAAATTTCAACGTTGGCCCCATTCACTGCTCACTATGCGGGGTCAGTGCAAAATGACATTGGTGGGTGAATTGAAGCATCTATGACATCAACTCGACTTGGTAATTCAATAATCAAACCCTCCTTAAGTATTATGCAGTGACATCAAACATCCTTAAGTATCAAAACCCTCCCATACCTTAACCCCATGCCTTTAGAAAAATTAGATCAACCTCTATTCAAATTTCGACGCAAGAGAAGAGGTTTTCCTTCGATTCTGTCTTGTCTATGATAAAGTTACCAATTCTTTTAAGGGCATCATCGCGACATTCTCATAGTGGCCCCCACACTTCATAGTACCACCATTAACGATGAGTATTTGAAAATTAGAAACATGGAGGACAAAGAAATGGATCTCATCAACAAGTCAACGATGAATAAAATTATGGGTGCTACCACTATCAATCAACACTACCACCGAACGATGTTTGATATACCCTTTGAGCTTAATGTCTGTGGGGATGAAATACCCGAGAGAGAATGAAGCAATATGATGGGTTCCTTTAGTTCCAAAAGGGTGACAACTGGAGCTTCAATGTGATCACTTGATGGAGCCTCATCTTGGTGAGGAGCCTCATCTGATGGGATGTCTTCAGAAGGAGAGGAAGCTGATGCATCAATCTGGAAGAACTTTTCTTCTCTAAATTTATGCCTTGGTGAACACTTTTCATCACAATAGTAGGAGAGTCCTTTCTTTCAATGTTCCACCATTTCTGCTGGAGATACCCTTTAGACCTTCAATGTTTATGTCGGAGTTGGGTGAGCCCTAGGGTGAGGGCGGGTGAGAACTGGAGCCTTCATGGGTGGGGCCTGAAGGATGGTTTTAGCTTCCATTGCGAGTTGGCATGCCTGCCACTAGGTAGTACAATGATGCATGTTCACATGAGCCTTGATGGATTCCCTTAAGCTACTAAACATTCAAGGTAAAATGCATCAGATAAGCCCTTAGTCTTAATATCCAACTGTTCAAATGTCGTGATGAAATTTGTGATTGATCCAATTTGGCACAGCTTGGTGAGTCTACCAAAAAAAAGTGATTCCCTATCAAAACATGCACAAGCTGCTTTAGTGAACATGGTCAAAGTGGGATTTCCTGGATAACACTTCTTATGCCACTGCCGCCATTTCCATCGTCCTTGATCTAGGTACAAAACCCCTATATGGAGTTTGGTCTCATCATCCAAAATATCATGGAGAGATAAGTATTGTTCCATTTGAGAGACCCAAACGACTGGGTTAGATTCATCAAATTTATGCATGTCAACTTTGAGAAACTTATTCCAAGAGTGTGGAGAACCCCAAGGGGAGTGGGAGGAATGGGTATGCTCATAATGGGAATGTTGAGGGTCCTTTGTATTGGGATTTTTCTGCTTACCTTTTGTGAATAGCTACAAGGCATCGTAGATGACTGTTTGGACTTCTACAGGGGCCAAGTTGTAGTGCAATAGATCAGTTGTTTCCGTCCCAAGGGTTAGGGTATTCAACGTTTCTACAGACAAGGGTTTTCCCTATGCTATAATTCTCTGATATAAGTGTGGGTTCTAACAATATTAATCGACCCAATATCTTAGGGCACCAACTAAGGAGGCTATATCATACCCTTAGTCATACTACCTGACTACCCAGGTACTAGAGAGTCTCTTCTCGAGTGTTGTTCTCGGTGACACTATAGCAATTAGGAGATCGATCAGTTTATCTAAGGAGCGCTTCAGGATTCCTAGGCCGATCTATATATAAGTGTTGTCTGATGTGATACCACTCGAAGGGGTACCAAAAGGGGTTACAAGGGTGGCCAACCAATGTGCGCTTAAAAACCACTTGTATTTCTTGTGTGTATTACTCTCCCTGACCACGAGTTTATGCGCGTAATGATAGATCTTTGTAGCTTAAAGACAACCCTGGAAAAAAAAACCACAAGTATTTCCCTGGAAAGATCTATGATACCACTTGCAATATTCTAGATATAATATAGTATGCAAAACATACATATTTAACAAGCAATGTCAAAACAACAATGATATATCTAGAACAATATCATAATAATACCAGAATAACACTAGAAAGAGCACCTTTATTAATGATAACAATGTTCACTTGCCTCTTCGAGGGGGCAACCTCTAGTAGAGCAGAGCTCTATTACAATAATATCCAATGCCTCCTACTCTTATTTAAACCAATTCTACCTTTTAAGGAAACTTTTAGAGGAAGATATTTCTAGAAGCAGAAGCTTCTATTAGTTCTTTTTACATTGACTTATTCTCCTTTATTTATTAGGGCTTATAAACTAATGTCGACCTTTATTACATAGAAAACATATCATACTAAGCAATGATCCATGGAGAGGGTTAGGATCGGATCCTAACACAAACCTAATTCAATTTCAATTTCTTTTCCTGGTTGCTCCCCCTCCTTTACCCGCTTTTTTCCCTAGCTCTCCTTTTAATCCTCCCTCCCCCCTTCTAAATTTGCAATCAAACTCCCATTGGGTTTTTCTAATATTTACCGTCTCTGACCATGTCTTTCTTCCCAACTTATTTTTATGATGCTCTCCTAATAATACAGCCTGAGTGGGCCCAATGGTTAAGAACATGTGTTTCCTCTTAAGAGGTCACAGGTTCAAATCTAGAGGGGGTAGGGTATGTATACCTTCGTAGACTTTACCACTCAAATCGCTAGGCAGAGGGGGGTCCCTTGTCCCACAAACAAGGGGGTCTCATACACCAATTTGGTGTGCTAGCTTGGCAGTGACCTTAAAAATAGATTATTATTTATTATTATAATAATTTTTTTTACTCTAATTTCATTTTTTAATTTTTTACTTTTTTTTTTCCAAATGAAAATTATCTCAAAATTATATAATGTATAATTTATTTTACAAAGCAGTCTGTGTTCTGGGCGATACAAAATTGACCAGCCAAAAAGATAGTTTTGTGATTGTTCTAGTTACAAAGTCCATCCACAAAAACTGTTCACATAAATAACATCAATTTAGTACTGAAGTAAGAGAAGTAAAACTGCACATAAACTAGAATTCAGCTTTAATCCACTGATTCTCCACAAACTTCTCACCTTACTCATACTTCAAAGATGTTTATGTGAAAATGAAGGTTTTCTTCCCCATTTTCCTAGTGATAAACATACAGTATTCCTTCAAGTTCCTTGAGTGCCCTCTTTGAAAGGGAGTCAACCTCTTTATTGTGTTCCCTGTAGATGTGTTGGAAGCTTATATCTTTAAATTTATTCGCTAGTTCCTTGGTTTTTAGGTTCTAGCATTCAATGTTCATCGCATGGAGCTGCCCCTTTTGGTTTATCCAATCTATAATAACATTTGAATCCCCCAAGATTTGATTTTTTTCAATCGACTAAAGCATTGCCAAAGTGAGAGTTACCCACAATCCCATGAGCTCTGCCTTAGTATTAGTTCCATCTCTGCAATTTATGAACCATTTAGTAATCCTCGATGAATGAGTCTTGAAAAAGCCGCCCACTCCACAAAATTCATCATTTGATAGGGCTGCTCCATCGAAGCAAGCCAATGTGAATCCCTCAGTGTGAGTTATATCACAAACTCTGTTTGGGAAGAATTTTGGGGTAGCTGGCTGCTAGGAGAAGGAGAACACAATCCTATGAACCACTGAGAGATTAGATGGAGGAATTTCTTCAAATAAATATTTGTTTCTCTCAATCCATATATGCCAGCATGCAATCGTGGCCAAACTGGCAGGGGCAGTTTTTTCTTTTGTCCACACAGTAAAATAATATGAGACTGTGGTTCCATTCCACTGAAGATTTAAATGAGTTTAAACAAGCGAAGCCACACTGCCTTTGTGAAGGAGAAGTGAATTGATAGATGATTTATGTTTTCAGAGTTGCAGTTGCAAAGATTACACACCCCCAAACCTTCCCAACCTTTCTTTTGAAGTGCCTCCCAGGTAAGGAATTTACCGTTTACTGCCAGCCATAGGAACAATTTTAATTTGTGTTGAATCGACCACTTTCACATCTTTTGGATCCATCCATTGTCACACCAATAGTCGAGTGGGAAAATGAGTGCCTTGTAGACATTTTTGGCTGTAATGACACTCGAGGTGTCCCCTCCCGATCACATCAGGGTATCCACCATATTTCTCAGATGAATGCCAGCGCCCCTTAAAGCATTTACGAAATTTTTCCATTCAGTAGCGGCCTCACTGCTTAGTCCCAATGAATCCCTACTAAGCCACCTATCTAGAAAAGAAATTTCGTTGGCTGTGTCCCTCGCTTGGGCTAGCCACGTAATGTTAATTTTGTGCAAGTGGATTTGCATGGACTCTGAGAGAATGGATCGGTCTTCCATACCGATTATCTTGTTCCTGCCAATTGAAATTGAATTTCCCGAACCGGGCCTCCATCGCAACTAGTGGAGAATCACATATAAGTTTCTGGTCATCCATTCCAGAAGTTGGACGCCCTTTTCTTTTGGTGAGATGATTTCTGGATCCAATAAATCACCAATGTATCACCCAAATATTTATCCAATAAGACTCTTTGCCAAATACTGTCATGTGTTAGAACCCTCCACGTAGTGTTTGCAAGTAAAGCCAAGTTGAAAGAAATGAGGTTTATGAGTCCCCATCCCCCAGATTTTTTTGGTCTTGATAGGATGTCCCATCTGCAAAGATGGAAATGATGCCTTTCCATATGCCCACTCCACAAGAAGGCAAACATTATCTTGCATATTTTATTTAGGATAGTTCGCGAGATGACCTTTATGGACATCCAGAAAACCGATTGACTCTCCAAAACTGTTTTTACTAGGATAAATCAACCTCCGAGCGAGAGCCACTTATTACACCAAAGCCCGATTTTCCTTTCAATTTTTACCACCAGCCAACACCAATCTTATGTTTTTGATACTCTCGATTTAAGATAGTAACCAAGGTACTTGAAGCCCAATCTCAAGTCAGCAAAGGTAAAGGGTAAGGAATCTTTTAAAAGACTGAGCTCCGCTTCCTCAAGCCCCCAATAGTGAACAATAGTTTTTGAAAAATTTATGCAAAGACCCGAAACATTACAAAAAGACTGTAGAATGTCTAGGATCACTCTCCACTCCGAAGGATCTCCCTTTAACATTAAAAGAACATCATCAACAAACATTAAATGAGTAATTTTTAAAAGCTTAGATACCTTTATACCTAAAATATTTTGTTCAAAAATGCTTCTAGATAACATCAGACTGAGCCCTTTCATTATCATAATGAAAAGATACAAGGATAATGAACATCCCTCATGAAGCCCCCTCTTATTTATATCTTAATACTTTATCTAACAATATTTCATAAGATTCACATTCTTTTTTTTTGTAAGTAAGAGGTTTTTAATATATAAAGTTCCTGCTAGAGGCAAAAGAAGTTCCAAAATACATAGATTGTCCTGTTGTGCTGACTGGGCTGCCCCAACAGAGGGGAAACCAGCCCAGTCAACAGCCTAGTCAGTGTATGATTAACTATAAACTATAAAAAGGAGACACTGACACATCATCACTGGACTGCCCCAATAGAGGGGAAACCAGCCCAGTCAACAACCTAGTCAGCATATGCATAACTGTAAACTAAAAAAAGGAGAAACTGACACATCATCAGACCATAAAAAGGAGAACCTGACACATCAGCAGACTAGACACCAGATGCGTAGCCTGGCCAGGTGGCGCTAAGATCCCCTGGCCACGGTTCCTCCTCAACAACAACTGTTCCGTCTCCCCACTGCGTCTCGAACTGCTCCGTGGTCGGAGCACCCAGGCCATTCCTCGCGTCGTCCTTCATTTTTGTGGTCGCTTTTCCACCTCGTTCCAGAGCCGACTCTGCTGCTCTCTGCTTTGCCTTATCCTCGCCTGTCGTAGCTACATCCTGCATCGAAGTATCCCCAGTTGGCGATGCGTCCACCTGGTTTTCTCCTTCTGTTGCATCTGCTGCAGGAACCGGGGGTGATAGCACAGTTTCATATAACGAGGAGAGGAGCTGGAGAAATCGCGCCACCTTTTCGTTGGTGAGATGCAACCTGAAATGAAAATCCTCTACCCCCTGGCGGAGTTCGAAGACAAGGCCGTAGAGANTTCTTGTAAAAACTGGGTTAGGGGAATGGACTGGTTCGGTCACCAGTGAAGCGAGGAGAAGACGCTGAGTCGAGCTGGGTGGCCGAGGAACAAGTTACTGGCAATTGAAGTTCATAGTCGGCGAATTGAGAGAAATGGGGTCAAGAGTCTCGGCTTGGTTAATGGCTGAATCAGTGGGAGGCGAGGCAGGCGAAGATAGGGAGGGTCGATGCAGTCTCCATGGAGAGCCCCGTCGTGGCCTCCCTCTCAAGCGTTCTTTGTGTTTAGGCATGGTATGCGCGCGACGATGGTCATCGAGTTGAGGGATGAGAGGAGCCACCGTGAAGCAGTGATCACAATCAAAGGATGGCCATGGCTGCGGGAGGGAGAGCCAAACAAACCAGCCGCAGAGACAATGAAACAAAGTCGATAGCAGTGCCATAATGCAGAGCAGGGGCCGAGTGCGGGCATTTACGTGCTTTCCCATCGCCATAAGGGAAAATTAATGCTGTGGAGGGGTGACGGACAATGGCACGAGCCCGTCACATGGCTCCATGCCCCGTTGGCATGTGCCCGCTCCTATTGCGCTCTAGGTGGACTCCCATAACACCCCATCCTGGGGAGAATCTACCACTCTAGCTTGGAAAATGCATTTCTGAAGAATGGGATGATCAGGTTCCAAGGCTGAGTTGTAGAGGAGTTCCGAGTCGCTCCAGTTGATGCCTATATTTTCCAGACTATCCGCCACTTGATTCGCTCGCCTTCTGACGTGGGTTGGGATGATGGTTAGCCCTAGATGTAGTGAATCAGTGATGGTCTATAGCCCATGCAAGAGTCTCCATCTCGGCGAGATTTTATCCAGATCGACTCCGTTTATAATTTTCCTCAGCAGGTTGATGATAATTAAGGAATCACCCTCAACGACCAGCTTGGTGAAGTTGTTTTGAATGGCGATTTGCAGTCCCCTGGTGAGACCCCTCATTTCTGCTGCATTGTTCATGGAGTGGCCAATGGGACCCGCACTGATGAAGAGGATGTGCCCAAGGGTGTCGTGAAGGACAATTCCGTAGCCCCCAAGACTTGGATTGCCCTTAGAGGCTCCATCAAAGTTAAGCTTGAGGAAGCCTTCTCGGGGAGGGGACCAGAAGGAAGGGCTGCTGGGGGGAAGGGGCCGGATGGGAGAAGGTCGAACCTGCAGGGTAGGGGATGGAGTCCAGAACCAAATTAAGGGAAGTTCGTCTGGAGTGCTACTATCGTCCTCATCGGATTGTGGCTAAAGATGGATAGTCTCCAAGATGTTACGATAGCATTGATTCTAGCAGTGTTGCCAGGGGAGAGACAGACCTCTGAAAGTCCTTCTATTCCTTTCTTTCCAGGTTTTCCATAGAATAAAGCCCGGTAGGAGTTGACAGACACAATTGAGGAGCGGGGAACGGAAGGCTTGGTCCCTCCAGTTAGTAATGGTCGCCAGAATACTATCTCTGATGTGGTCTGAGGTGCGCATAATAAGTGTCTCTTGATCCCATATTTGGCCAATATAATTGCAGGAGTTGAGGAGATGGTTCATTGTTTCCTCTGCCTCTCCACAGAGTAAGCATATGGAGGGACCAATGAATCCCCCTTTTGAAAGGTTATCCCAGGTTAGGATGCTGGAGTGAGTGACTAACCAGAGGAAAAGGGTGATTTTTGGCCAGTGCTTAAGGTTCCAGAGCTTGCGCCACACTTTCATGTTAGAGATAGGGTTTTCTTGTGCTTTGAGCTGGTAATCTTCCCGAGTGCTGAAATTTCCTCGCGGTTTATATCCCCACCTTAGGATGTCCTCTCCTGATAATTTGGGAATTTTCCGTTTCGTCATCTCTTCGTGCCAAGGAGCTAGATCCACGCCTGGCTCCAGCTCAATGCTTTCCCTGTCCAGGTGCCACTTGTGCCACGTGTCTTCCCGGGGGTTGTCCTGCCAATAGTCAGCTACTTTTGTCAGGCCTGCCCGTGTGGTTTGATCACAGATGTCATGGGCCCATTCCTCCTTGCTCAAAACCAACCATTGTTGCCAGGAATCTTGCCAAAAGAGGGTTGTTTTCGCATTCCTGATTTCCCAGAAGGCGTGCTCAGTTACCAGTTGTCGATTCTGCCTGGCTGTTGTCCATATTAAGGAGCCTGGGTTATCCTCATTCCAGCGGATGAGGTTCTTTTCTGCCACATTTGGAGCATATTTCTTCCTCCAGAGTCGGGCCCAGAGGTCCTTCGGGCTTTTTAGCGAGCGCCACCAAATTTTGGCACTTAACACCTTGTTCATGACGAAGGGGTCTCTCAAACCCAAGCCGCCTTGCTCCTTGGGTCGACAAAGTTTGTCCCAATTGACCAAAGCTATTTTCTTTCCTGTGTTAGAGCCTTGCCAGATGAAGTTTCTTTGCAGGTTTTTAATTGTGGTTAGAACAAACCTCGGAGCAGCCAAAGCAGAGAAAGAGTAGATCGGGAGGGCCTGGAGGATGGCTTGGAGCATAATGAGGCAACTGGGTAGGTTTAAAGCTCGAAAGGTCCAAGAGAAAAGCCTTTTGGAGAAGGAGGACAGGAGATGCTCCCAAGAGGAGTTCCAGAGCGCATTGTCGATTAGGGGGATGCCAAGGTATTTGGACGGAAGGGAGCTTCTGTTAAAGCCGAGGAGGCCAGAGATGTGGCACTAGACCGGAATGGGAGTGCTAAAGAAGAAGATTTGGGATTTATCCTTGTTGCAATCCAGCCCCGAAGCGTCCGAAAAGGTTTGAAGGATGTCCGAAAGGGAGCTAGCTTCCCTAACCATGGGGCTGCCCATCAGTAGGGTGTCGTCAACAAACTGGCTATGTGAGATAAGAGGGGAAATTCCATGCAGGGGAAGACCTGTTAGAAGCTTGCACTCAATTGCTGCATGGATAGATCTACTAAGGCCTTCATCCATAATAATGAACAGGAAAGGGGATCGGGGATCTCCCTGCCTAATTTCTCTGGAGGGGGAGAAGGGCTTCGAAGGGACACCATTGATGAGAAGAGAGAAGAAGGCCAAGGAGGTTAGATTCATAATCCAGGTTACCCAGCACTGATCAAAGCCAAAATCTAGGAGCATTGCTCGCATGTATTCCCAATTAATCTTGTCGAAAGCTTTAGAGAGGTCTAATTTGAGAAGCATACCTGGGGCTTTGGTCTTCTGTAGAGAGTGGATCACCTCATGGGCAAGGATTACGCTGTCTAAGATTTGTCTGCCCTCAACATAGCCCGATTGTTCTGGGGATATTATTGAAGGTAAGACGGGCTTGAGTCTCCTGGCTATCACTTTTGTCAGAAGTTTGTAAATGACGTTGCACAACGCTATCGGCCTAAACTTCTTAGGGTGGTGTTCCTGCCCCTCTTTGGGAATTAAGGTTATGAAAGTGGCATTAAGATCCTGAAGGATCTGTCCGGTGGCTCGGGAATCTTCTATAATTTCCCAATCTTCTGTTCTGATCAGTGGCCAACAATGGTGGAAGAAGTCGCTTGTGAATCCATCTGGGCCTGGAGCCTTATCCTTAGGGGTCTCCTGGAGTGCCTGGTCTACTTCCTCTATTGTTATTGGCCGGAGAAGGGAGGCATTTTGCTCTGGTGTGACGAGGGATGGCACATGTCGGGTGACTTTTGCGATTGCTTCATGTCTGTCTGCTCGAGGTTCTGTGAGAAGGTTTTGAAAGTGGCTTATCAAGGTTTTTTCCATATCCCTATGTGAGTATATCAAATCCCCGTTGTCTAAGATAAGATGTGTGATCTTGTTGGAGTGTCGTCTTTGGATGACAGCCCTGTGAAAGAATTTGGTGTTGCGCTCCCCTTCCTTTAGCCACTGCACCCGCGACTTCTGTTTCCAGAGTATTTCTTCTTGCTTTCTTCTGACCTCGAATTGCTGACTTAAATTTGTTTCCTGGGCCTTCAGCTCGGTTGTGAATCCTTGCATTCTGATCTGATGTTGAATTTCTTCCAATTGCGCCGTGAGCTGTTTTTGGGCATCAAAAATGTTGCCAAACGTATTTTGGTTCCAAAGCTTGAGAGTTTGTTTGAGATTTTTTAACTTTTGCTGGAATTTGTACATTTTGGAGCCATCGGGAACCTCTGCCTCCCTCCACCAGGCTTGAATGTTTCCTTGGAAATCTGGGTGGTCTAACCAGAATTTCTCAAATCTAAAAGGTTTCTTACCAGGAATCGCTGGGATATCCATTCTGAATTGCAAGGGCCAGTGATCTGATCCAGAGAAGTTAAGGATATCCACTTCCACTGCGGTGCCTTCCATCATAAGAGATTCCGATATTAGGAATCTATCCAGCTTACAGGCAATTTGGTGTATGCCTGTTCTCCTATTTGTCCAAGTGTGCATACCATTGTTGGTGTCCAAATCAATTAAGCGAAGCTCATCTATGAGAGCATTGAAGTCACCGGAGTCCTTGTTCAAGCGTCTTGAGCCTCCTCTTTTTTCTGCCAAGCTGCGGATGATGTTGAAATCTCCACCAGTTATCCAACTTTTGTTTCGTGCTAGGCTAGCAACATAGCGTAGGCTTTTAAGGAAGGCCTTCTTATCCCTTGGGCTTGCTGGGCTATAAACATTGGTTAGATGTCCCGTCTTATTTGATCCTATAAGCCTGTAATCAGCTATGATGGACCATTTGGTGGTGATGAAATTTTCCAATATTACTGCATTGGTATTCTAGAGTACCGCCAGACCTCCATCTGTTCCTGTGGCATCTGTAGCTACCGCCGTTCCTTGCTTCCAGCAATAGGGTAGAATCTTGTCAACGTCTTCTGAGGTACATTTCGTTTCCTGTAGGAGTAAAATTTCTGGTTTCTCTGCTATTATGAGATCTCGTAGCAATTTTTGCTTGCTACGCCCATTAAGGCCTCTGATGTTCCAAGTAATGATCTTCATGATGACGGAGGAGTGGGGAGAGGAGGGAAGTTGTCCGAAATCAGGTTAATTTGACCTGAGTTTACCATAAAATTCCCTATTTCTTGTATGAGTTTGTTGGTGGACTTGCGGCCTCTTTTCTTTTCGTCCTTCTGGGTCTTGGCGAGGTTTTTAGATTGACTGCCCTGGATTCCTAAACCTTTGCTGGCACGAGCTGAGGACCCCGCTGAGGAGTTGAGGAAAACTTTGTGGACCTTTCGGAGTTGATCTCTGGGTATGGTATAGAGTTTTTGCTGCCTGTAGGCATGTTTGAGATGCTCCAGATCCACCCCAGCAAGGTCTTGCTCTTCTAGTTCCATGTTTGCCTCCCCTTCTTCTGTCTCTTGCAGATCAAGAATCGAGTCAGGGTGGGCTTGGTCAGGCTCCTTGCCTTGGCCCTGCCATTCTATTCCTTGACTGATAGTTTGAGGCACATTGCCCTGAGAAGGTGCATTGGGGTTTGCTGGATCTATGGGGTTTTCTGTTTGGTCTTGCAAAACGACAAAATTATTACTATTTGAGGGATCTTTGCTTACCTGAGCCGGTGGTTTCCTTCCTCCTTGACGCCTTTTCCCCACTGGTTGTGTGAAGCTGTCCTTGTCTTTGCCGCCTTCTGGGTTCCCTTCT
Organism: Picea mariana; assembly: GCA_032191745.1. NCBI lineage: Eukaryota > Viridiplantae > Streptophyta > Pinopsida > Pinales > Pinaceae > Picea > Picea mariana. Next base: position 5,376 of record JASDQU010013533.1, on the reverse strand, counting down.
TTTTGAATCGTGTTGTGTGGGCATTCTCTGAAGAGGTGGCCGTGCTCATGCCACTTCCTGCACTGGAATGGGATGTGCTCGTAGTCAATGGTTTGAGACCAATCCTTGTCATGATACTCCAGCGTGATGGACCCCGGGAGTGGCTTGGCAATGTTCAGATACACACAGATTCTTGCATAAGAGGTATAGCGCCGTTGCTTAGTGGCCTATGAAGATTTGACATAAATGCCTATAGTTTTCCCAATGTCGGCCAAGACTTCTTCTAACCAGAACTCCTGGGGCAGGGAGTATAATCTGAGCCAGACCGGTGCATGGGTAAAGTCTT
>JASDQU010013532.1:150580-164561 GCA_032191745.1 Picea mariana | reverse complement strand
CAAGAACTCCCCCCAGGTCCCAATCCTTCCAGCTGCCATTCTCATTCCAGACTGAAGTATCATAGAGGGTGCATTTGTGTTCATTAAGCATCCATATTTTAAGATCACAAATTTCTGCTTCACATTAATTGAGGTCCACCCCTAGAATTGGATCTTACCAGATTCTGATCATTTTTCCATTTCCCAAGATGCAGGAAAGATGTTATTTAAAAAATGGAGTAGCGACACTTATTAATTTCCAGATTTTGGATCCTATTTGGGGGGTTTGAGATTTATCCATGCTTCTTTTTCTTTTACCCATCCTATACTTTTTGATGAGAACCATTTTCCACCAATCCTTTTCTCCGGTGATTATCCTCTAGAGAAGTTTAGTGCCCATTGCTATATTGGTGACTTCGAGGTCTCTAATTCCAAGTCCCCCACTTTTTTGGGCAAGGTGACCGTATCCCAGTATACGAGGTGGAATTTTTTGTGATTGGAGTTTCCTCCTTGCCACAAAAATTTGCGGATAAGCTGCGCCAAGTCTTTTAGAGTTCCCTTTGGAGATAAAAGGTTAGAAAATTGAAAAATAGGGAGGGTCGAGAGGACTGATTTGATCAGGACCACCCTTCCTGCTAGATTGAGCCATCTTGACCCCCAAGATTCTATATTTTCTTTCACCTTTTGGAGAGACATATGCCAGAACTCACCAAGGAGCGCTTTAATGCACAGAGGGAGACCTAAATATTTGAAGGATTTCCAATCTTGGGTGATGGAGAATCCCATTATTTGAGAAATTCTCGCTCTGATGTCTACAACTACATTCCAAACGTAAATTTGAAATTTTTCTTTGTTCAGGAGCCCTCCCAAAACTAGAAGGAAGGTGTCCAAAACTTGCAAAATTCTTCTGGCCAGAATTTTTGAAGCCCCGCTCAAGAGGATTGTGTCATCTACAAATTGGGAGTGATTCAATATATTGACCCCTTGGGAAATTTTGATACCTCGGATAGTGTCATTTATGCTTTCCCATTCAAGATTGCGATTTAGGGATTCAACCATAATCACAAAAAGGATGGGAGAGAGAGGGAAACCCTATCTTAAACCTATGGATGCTTTGAAGAAGGGACCAAGTCTTTCATTTAGGAGGGGTGCTATCCAAGGGGAGGCAATACAAGAATTCATCTAGGCAATGAAGTTTTGACTGAAGCCAAATTTCTCCATGACTTTAAAGAGGAATTTATGCTCTGCCCTATCAAAATCATTTGCCATATCAAGTTTTGTTGCCATACTTGATTCTCATCGAGAGTTGTTGGCGTGAATTTCCTCTTGAACTAGGATGAAGTTGTCCCAAATCTGAAGGCCTACCTCAAATCCTCCTTGACTTGGAAGGATTAGGGATCTAAGTAGAGGATTTAACTTGTTGGCAATTATTTTGGAGAAGATTTTGTAGGAAATATTGCATATAGATATGGGTCTGAAACGGTCCAGAGAAGAGGATCCAAATTATTTTGGAATGAGAGTTAAGAAGGAGAAGTTGGTGGCCCTTTCCAACGTTTTTGCCTTGTGCGCAAATCTTATCATCCGTATGAAGTATTTTTTAATTATGTGCCAACGTTTTTTGTAGAAATGGAGAGTGAAGTCATCTGGACCCGGGGCTTTGTCTTCATGAAATTTATTCAGAGCTTTTAGAATTTCCGCTTCTTCAATTGGTCTATCCATATGCATATTATTTTCCTCCATAATATTACTGGGGATGTGTATGAGAAAATCATCTACTATTTGATCTTCAGCTCTACCATACGTGGTATACAAATTTTGGAAGTGCATTGAAGCTTGTTGTTTGATTTGGTTGAAGTCTTTAAGGGTTTCCCCTTCTAGGTTTTTGATTTTTGAGATTTGGTTTGCTCAATTTCTGACTTTTTCCTGTATGTGAAAGAAGGAGGTGTTCTGGTCCCCTGCTTTCAACCATAGGATTCTGGACTTTAAGCGCCAGATGATTTCCTCTTCTACTAGTGCTTGCATATATTCCTTGTGTATTTTTTGTTCTCTTATGATGTGATTTTGCTGGATCTCAGTTGTTTCCATTTCCTCCTACAGAATTTCAAGTTGTAGCTTTTTGTCCCTGGTGTTGCTTTGCAATGAGTTTTTTGCCCAGATCTTTAGGAAATCTTTTACCAATTTTAGCTTATGTTCCCATATGTAACTGGGTGAACCAGAGATCCACTAATTCCATGTTTGAGCAATGGAATGGATGAGCTCTGGGCGATCCAACCAAAGGGGGTTAAATTTGAAGGGGATGGTGCCCCGATTTTTTTGGGCTTCAAAGACCAGTATGATAGGTCGGTGGTCTGATCCTACCCAGGGGAGGTTCAAGGAGCATGGTTTGTCTAGAAGTGCCAAAAGAGAGCTGCTGATCAGGAAGTGATCCAACCTTGCCGCTATGTGCCCTGGGCCAGCTCTTCTATTATTCCAAGTGAACATTCCCTTGTCTGAAGGGACGTCAAAGAGATCCAGATTCGAGATAAGATCATCCAACCTTTACTGGAATTGATCTCTCATGATTGATCCGCCTTGTTTTTCTTTTTTCCCTCTAGTTGTATTGAAGTCTCCAACAATAATAAGGTTTCTGGGGGGATTGTCAGTGGCCAGGTCTAGAAGGAATTGACAACATTCATTTTTTTCTATATAGTTATTGGGCATATACAAATTTATTATGGGGTATTATGTACCTGAGTATTTCTTGAGGAGAGTTACCATTAGCTAGAATTGCGTCTACACTTGATCTCTTAGGTTGAATTCCTCAGCATTCCAGAAAGTTCCTATTCCTCCCGATGCCCCTCTAGAACTGACTGCTCTTCCTTCACTTTTTTTCCAAAATTTTTGAAGATCTTTGAGGGTTTCCTACTCCCTCATTTTCATCTACTAGAGCATGAGGATTGGGGGATTTTCTATTTGTACCAATTTTCTAACTTCTTCTTTTTTGACCCCGATTCCTAATCCTCTGCAATTCCAGGAGACAACTTTCATCATTTATTAGTGTATTTTGGTGCCCCCCCTTTTGAGGGCTGTGAAGCTGCTCCCTTATGATGGGATGCCTTGTTTTTCCCAGATTTTCCATCTTTCTTTAGTGTCTCCTCTATTGTTTTTTGGATGCCTAGTTATTTTTCTCTGTCTTCAACCGATTCTCTTCTATTCCTTTGGGATTTTATTCTAGGTTTCTTTGTGTTGGATGACTGAGTTAGTTCTAGGTTAGAATCACTGTCCGAGGTGTCCTGTCTTTCCTCTTCTGGCATTTCTGGAATCTCCGGGGTTTGGCTGGGGATTTATTTTTCTGTTGAATCCCCACTCAAGTCCAGGACTTATTTTTCTTTTTCTTTACCTTTACTATTCCCTTCTCCCGTCTCTTCTTGTCCCTTTCTGTTATTCTCTTCCTGGGATTCCCTGATTTCCACTGTATTTCCTTCTAAGTTGAGACCAATGTATTTGTTATGACTTGATTCTCCTTTGTGTGGAGATCCTGAACGTGATTCTTTTGGATCTGGGGGTTTTTCTCGTTGGCTCCGAGTCAGTGTTGGTCCTAAGGTATGCACCTGATTGCTTAAGGGAAAAGCTAGGCCACCTATCAATTTTATAATGATTGTTTCTTTTAATTTTTTTTTGGTTGGTCAGAGGGTTATTATATCAAGACAAAAGAAAGGTTGGGTTGGCAGGATGATACAAATGAGGGTCCTCCTTGGCCGGTGACACACTAATGACAGATCAGTGAAATAATAGAAAACAAAGGGAAACAACAAACTACTCAATGAATAATCTGTTGCAAGAAGTTCAATACTTAAAATATCATTTCAAGACATTAAACATGTATCAAGCACACAATTACTCCCACAAGTTTCAATAAAAAAAAATCTTCACCAAAGCATTAGTTGTTTGATAGGTTGCATATCAGTAAAAATGAGTTAACAATATCTAAAAGGAAATGAAATGTATGTTTCACAAATCAAAAAACTGTATTCAAGATAAGAATAAAAACACATGAAGATTTGAATGAAACACTATCATCAAGAGTATGTTCACCAGGTAGAGAGATTTAATCCATGCATAGAACTGGTCCAACCAGTCTAATGTATTGCTATCCTTTCCCAAAAAATCTGACCCTTACAATATCCAAAATCTAACTATTTAAAAGAGTTGTAGAGGTTCTCGTCCTTAGGGGACTGAGACCTAATTTTAGGTAACTGTTCGTAAAAGAAATTATTAACTTGACTATGGCATTGGACTTAATAAACAAGAGTGATTCTTATCACAAACATAAGACCATTCTTGTCCCTAATCTAAGAAAAACTACTACCGTCTCTGAGACAGAACTGATGCATGCGCTAGAGGAACTAAGATGGTAGAAAAAGACTCGGAGTGGAAAAACAAAGTTCTGCGTTGAACAATGGCATGCCCGCGAGCTGGAGGCCACCCAAGACAGCTGGTTGTATTGGCGGATATCAAACTGAGACGATCTCCATGTTCTATGTCTGTGACAGAGATTTTGGCAGCTAAGAGCACTTGGCTTCCACCTCATCAACTTCCATCTGTACCTGTGAATAGCCTCGCTGGAATGGTTGATGACCCAATGATCATGAGGGGAGATGTGGAGGTGAGAATCCAATGGGGAGGTGGGATGAGTGGATGCAAGGGTAGATGGCATGTGAGGATAGATGTCAAAAGGTGAGAGGAGGTGTGAATACATTGGAGGTATCAGGAGTATGGAGTTGGTGACGTGTAGTGAGGGATACAAGTGTCGAGCCAGGAGAGGGGCGGGGGTAGTGAGTGGAATGAGTGGAGGTGACGTGGTGACCTGATGTCATTTAGGCATGTGATTGCAGAAGTTGTTGAGGGTGGTTTGGGTCCATACCACTTTTGGGCCCGCAATCCCCCACATGCTGCCACGTACCCTTCCAAAAATACCATGGTTCCAATTTCGGGACCGCTCTAGAAAATTAATGTCCAGGCGATTTACGTCCCCACAATGAAGTGTGGTTGTCGATCTAATTATGATTTGTGATCTGGGTGATATTTACCTGTTGCAAGGATCGATGGTTCTTGTTGACTTGAGATCAATGGCCCAGATTCACTTCAGACTTTCGGGCTTCGAGTGTTTTGAATGTGAAACATGAAAAATATCCCGGAGGAAAACCTCCGAAGTGAATGATCTATCGCCATGTGTCGTGACTGATGAATGGTCCAGATTTTATTCGAAAATCTGGGTTTCGGGAGTTTCAAATGTTGGGCATGAAAATATCCCACAGGAAAATCTCTGAAGTGAATGATCTTCTACCACATGTCCTCGTTGATGGATGGTCCAGATTCAATTCGGGTTTTCAGCACTTTGGGCTTCGGGAGTTTTAAATGTGAAGCACGAAAATATCTCGGAGGAAAATCTCCGAAGTGAGTGATCTGTCACCACGTGTGATGACCGATGAGTGCCACGTGCTTCGACACTTTGGGTCTTCAGTTAGTTTGACTCTTCGGCTCTTCGGAACTTCGACTCTTCAGCTCTTCGGCTAGTTTGACTCTTCGAATCTTCGGCTCTTTGGGACTTCGACTCTTCAGCTAATTTGGCTCTTCGACTCTTTGGGACTTCGACTCTTTGGCTCTTCGGCTAGTTTGACTCTTCAGCTCTTCCGGACTTCGACTCTTCGAGACTTCGAGTAATTCTTGATGTTAAACCCTGCGCGATTCTAGAACCCTGAATGGATGAGAGCCATTGATCTGATTGGCCTATTGGATTTTTACTGTTTAAAATTACCCTATTTGTTTCAACAATCCGGGCCCGAAAAAGACCACCCTAGATTTTTGCGTCTGTCCATGGGAGTTTCCTGTGCATATAAAAAGGCTTGGTCGACCTACTGTGAGATCAATCAATGAAAAACATGATGACAAGCATTCCGAACTAAATACGACATGTAATTATCCTTCAATAATCAATAGAAACATAAATGCACAAAGACTCGAACAAAAAATAAATGAATAAGAACCAAACCGCTAAAAAATGGTAAACTTACTTAACCCACCAGAAGAGGAAAAATGATGAAGGCATAAGGAAAAGAGAGAGGAGAGGTAGGGGTGAAGACCTAGGTTACAACATTGGATCCAACTAGGGATAGCTCATCCCTGTGAGGTGCTAAGAACTGTAGATCGATGCCTTGAGATTAAATAACTTCTCTTACCTTCCATTTATTACCTTTGTTTTCGTTTTCCAACCCGATGTATTTGCTACTGTGCCTTAGCCATGCATTTTATTGAACTTAAAAACTGAAACTACACCCCAGTGCCTTGTTGGGCTATGGTGTCTTTATTCACACATGACTAACTAATCAAAACAACAATAAAGGAAAGCATCTATGGTACAAGAGGTACCTTCCCTCATCCTTAAACAAAGTAGTGTTTCAGGAAGCGCCCATTTACCGAGCCCCCAAAGATCTTTGTATCATCTAGGTTGTGCAGGATAAATGTGTTGTTGTTCAGAACTTCAACCACCTTAAAAGGGCCAAACCAAAGGTTGTAAAATTTACCATGCTCGGACTTGTCATCCCACCTCAAAACCAGGTCACCTTCCTGAAAAATCTCNTGGTATGCTTCTGTCCTCTGATCCAGTGCTTCTCTTCTTTGCTGAACATCTATAATATGGAAGATTCTCCTTTGGATGTCATTGGGTTCCTCAATCTCCTCTTGCTAGAATTTTAGGACTGGTATACCAAGTTGAGTGGGAAAAACAACATCTATGCCATAAACAAGCTGGAAGGGTGAGGTTCCTAGAGACTTCTTGGTGTTGATTGTGTCAGCCCATAAAACATACTTGAGTTTAGATTCCTAGGATTTCTTGTTTTCAGTCAACAACTTCTTAAGAATCCTGATGAGAGTCTTGTTTGATGATTCTGCCAGGCCATTTCCCTAGGGGTAATAGGGTGTGGAATGTGTCAAGAAAATGTTATGACTTCCACATAAGTCAATCATGGATTTGGACTTGAATGCTTGGGCATTGTCTATTACAAGATTACTGGGGAAGCCAAATCTAGAAAAAATATTTGTTTCCAGGAAGTTCATGATCACCTTGTCAGTGGAATTCCTGGTGGGCACAACCTCAATCCATTTGGTGAAGTATTCGGTGGCAGTGAGGATCCACTTGTGTTTTCCACTAGAGGGTGGATTTATTTCTCCTATGAAGTCTAACCCCTATTGTTGGAACGGACCACCAACAGTGATAGGTTTTAGGGGTAGTGATAGTAGCTTCTACTTTCATGCAAACATTTGGCACTCATTGCAGGCCCTGACAATAGAAAAAACATCAGAGAAAAGGGTGGGCCAATAGTATCTTGCCCTCAGGATCTTGAGATCTATGGACTTTCAATGCTGGTGTCCTCCAAATACTCCTCGATGCATCTCTGCTGTGACATGTTTGGCCTCATTTTCATCAAGGAATTTTAACATGATGCCAACATGATCTATCCAATACAGGTTCTAGTTTGAGATGCAGAATTTGATGGCTTTCAATTTGAGAGACCTTTCCTTTGTCTTCTTCACATCTGGTGGACATTCAAAATGCTGTAGAAAATAAATGATGTTTTTATACCAAGGTGAAGAGGAGTAGTTTTCAAATACATGTAAGTTGTCTTGTTCAGGCTGTGTGATGGGTGTGTCTGATTGGGTGAAGATTTGATGCAATTCCAACACCTTACAATTTGATTATGATATAAATTTGGCCAGTCCTTTCCCCTTGATCAACTTGGTGGGATTTATGTGCAGGTCATACTCCAACAGTTTGACAATCCATCTTCCTCTTTTGTCCTCACTGTCTAGCTGGACCATAATCTCTTTGACACTGCTGCTAGGAACAAAGGCTGTTATGCTAGACTATAGCACATAAACCCTGAAGGCCATAAGTTCTTTGACCAGTGCATAAGCATGCTTCTCTAATATATCATAGTTCAACTCAACATCTCGGAGGGCTCTACTGAAAAAGGCTATTGGCTGCTCATGCCCTTCTTCATTTTTTTGTAGTAGTACAACAATAATGGTTTCCTCTGAAGAAAAGGAGAAGATGAATACTATTTGGTATAGTCAGGACTGGCCAATATAGAGGCCTCAACTAAAGCTTGCTTGATTGTTTGAAAATATGAATTTTCCTCCAAGGACCACTTTATCACAACATCTTTCTTCAACATGTTAGTAATAGGCTTCAGAATTTCAACAAAGTTTGGCACAAAACATCTCAAAAAGTTTATCTTACCAATGAAAGACTGAACAACCTTTTTGTTTCTGGGGATCTCAATCTCTTGAATGGCACAGACCCTCTGAGGATCAATTTTTATACCCCCTGCTGATATGATGTGGCCCAAGAGAATTCCTTCTGGCATGGAAAAGTGAGACTTTCTAGGATTCAGAGAGATTCCATATCTCGTGCATTTCTTGAAAACCTGCCCCAGGTGTTGCAAATGTTCATCATCAGACTTGAAGAAAATGGTTATGTCATCCAATTATATAACCATAAATTTATCTTTCTCCCCCACAAAATCTATGTCCATGGCCCTCTGAAAAGTGGTCATGATGTTCATCAGCCCAAAGGGCATCTTGTCATACATGAATGTTCCCCATGGGGTAGTGAATGCTGTTTTTTCTTTATTCTCTTGACAAATTGCTATCTGGTTGTAACCAGAGTATCCATCTAACAAGGAAATTTTGTGTGCACCTACCACCCTCTGTAAAATATGATCCATATTGGGGAAAGGATAATTGTCCTTCAGAGAACACTTGTTGAGATTTCTAAAGTCAACACACAAGTGTATCTCACCAATTTTATTCCTTATAGGTACTAAGTTGGCCACCCAGCTTGAGTACCTCAATGGTACAATAATATTGGCATCCAACATTATTTATATCTTTTTCTCAATTATGGACATTAACACGGGATTAACATGTCGAATCTTCTATTTGAATGGCTTGGAGCCAACCTTTAGGGGGGTCTTATGCTGGATGATGTCAGTGTTGAATGTCTTCAAATATTCACAAGACCATGCAAAAGTATTAACAAAATTTTTAATGAGGCTGACATACCTGTCTTTTTGTTCTGCAACTAATGCTTTGGACAACTTGATGATATTAGGATTCTCAGTTGTCCCAATATTGCAATCTATCACCTCTTCTTCTTGATTTTTCATGGAAACCCCTTTGTAAACGTCATTACTATCAAACAACCTTTCCAATGGCACTAGCCCTCTTGGAATGTGGTTGGTTTTCAAATCCACAATATCATGACCAACCATTGTCTTCAGTAGATGAGATGCTTGCTGATCTTCTAATTCCTCATCTTCACCTCTCTTGGTCAATCGAGATATTGGAGAATTCATCAATGGTGTGTAGAAATCTCTGCAGCTCTAAATCACCACTAAAGACTTGCCAGTGCTTTATGTTATCTGGTATTGCTGTTCTATGCCTGATTTCCACCTGATATTTAATATTTGGGCTAATGGGAGGCCTGAAAGTGCTGATAGCCAAGGCTAGAGAATCTTCCTTCTGATTCTGTTACCTGGGAATGAAAGAAATGTTAAATGCTAGAAATAAATTATCGATTAGATCCCATACCTCGTTTCTATATTGCTTGGGCCTCTGTTGCTTAGCCTGATAGATGTGCCTTACTTGATTGATGACCAAATCAGAGTCACCAAAAATTGCTACACAATCAATGGCCATGTCTTTGGCAGCCCTCAGTCCCAACACCAGAGCTTCATATTCAACTATGTTATTAGTAGTCTCCAACTCCAACTTATAAGAGAGAATCATTACTTCTTCTGAAGGGGAGATGAGGAGAATACCTACACCATATCCTTGTTTTGATGAAGAACCATCGGAATACATATTCCATACTTTGTTTTGTTGACCTGTCAGTGGGTGATCTTTGCATTGGCTAACTGATATTTCAGGTTCATCATCGTTTAAGTGAAAGACATATGAGCCAATCTCATCCTCGACAAAATAAATTGGGTGATTGCTTGGGTTCTGATGGTCACTGACAGTGTATGCTAACCTTACCTTTATGTATAGCCTCCTATGTTCTCCTGCAAACACATGAATGGTGGCATAAGTGAGGTCTATTTGTAATGATCCTCCAACCTTCTTAGCCCAAGTTCTGGATAAAAGCATGCCAAACTTTGGGGGAATGTATGCTACAACAATGTCCATCACTACACTCTTCATGGGTAATTGTGCTATAGAAACCACCGTATCCTTTATCAATCCTAGGCATTTTACTTTCTTAGAATCAAAGGAGTACAGGTCTTGGCAAGGCTTGGTAATCTCCAGACCTAGTTATTTCATAACAACTTTGGGCATGACATTGTGGGAGGCTCCTGAGTCCATAAGGCAGTTATGTAGGATCTTATCATGGACATTCAAAGATATATAGAATGGAGGAGAAGCATCAGAGCCATATTCAATGTGTGGGCCCACGGTAATGGATGGGTTTTCATCATGCAAATTAATGACATCTGGCAGCCTTTTATAGCTACCAGATGTTCCTCACCAGTTACTTCTCCTTCCCCATTATATCTTGGTAAATATTTCATGTAATATATGGCTGGGAAGACATGCAAGGCTACATGCAGAACTAGGGGTGCATATCTAGCAACAATTATGGAATCCATCCTGTTAACGACCATGGCTTGAATAATAGGGATCTGAAGATTTATGGGAGATGTAGGGGTAGATGCAGGACTGGATGTTGAAGTGGAATCAGGTGTTGAATATGTTTGAGCCCCTTTGGAATTACGATTCTCAGGGCTATTAAATTCAAGCTTCTTGTGATTGTGATTAGATGTAAGCTCTTTGTGTGGAGATTTAACTTTGAGGGGGGAAGTATATGTCTGAGCTATAATGGATTTTCTTAGTTTCCTTTCTGGATCAAAGACTACTTGATCTGTTGAATCCCTTTCTGGGCGCCAATATTTCTTCTTTAACTTTTACTCAGTGAAGTCGCGAGGTGAAAGATGGTAGTTTGTCTGTCTCTGATCTTTGTTCACCATCAAAGGTCAGAGATGATCAATTTTTTTTCTCCCAGGGAAATACATTTCGTTACTCCGTTCCCCAGCAACAATGCCAGAAGATGTCAGTCCTAAGGTTTGCACCTGACTGCTAAAGGGCAAAGCTAGGCCACCTATCAATTTTAGAATGATTGTTTCTTTTAATTTTTTTTTGGTTGGTCAGGGGAATATTATATAAAGAAAAAAGAAAGGTTGAGTTGGAAGAATGATATAGATGAGTGATTCAGGTGGATATCAGTGGCCACCCACCTTTTCCAAATGGCTCAAAATAGTTTTCTGGCAATTTTGACAATTTACTATTTTTAGCAGGTTTTAACTTCCGGGGCCATTTTGAGGTCCCAAATGAAGGTTTTTCGAGATAGAGGTTCTCATTGATAGCCGAAGGCATTATTTATGCCCCAAAATGAATCTCCTCAATGACACCTTTCCAACGAGCTATCACACACCTAAAATGAAGATCGTATGCAAAAGTTACGACCTCGGGAAGTTGACGTACTCACTTACCCAAACAGGGCCCCCATGACTTTTGGCCATTCATCTCCTAGGGTTAGGTTTTTGGATGTCTAGGGTTTTTGGCATTCCTGCTTATTGTAAAAAGGCCTTCAAAACCTCATTGTAATCATCTTCTTGCGAATGCGAGTAGCCGTCACATCTCTTCTCAGAAATAAGCTGCCGCCATTCTAGCGAGTCTTTCACTCTGTATTTTTACAGTCTTTGTACATTTCTTTCATTAATAGAAATCATGTATTACTGTATATATGTGTTTATGATTGCATATCTAATACATTTCTATTATATTATTGAATATCTGTGATATCTCTGTGCATTTCTTTATTATATCTCCGATCTCATTTCGTGCCGAAAATAATTCGGATCAGTGGTATCAGAGCAGGCTGCTCTTGATCATTTTTTCAGTGCATGTCCCTGACGAGGTCCAAGTATAGAAAATTGGGCCTCAAGCTTGTCTCTCTTGAAGACAATCGCTCTCACACACTCAAGAAACCCTCAATGGCGGAATAAAATAAAAGCAACAGAGTAGACGATCCTATCAATTTGTTGCTTGAGAAAGCTCTCACGTGACAGAGGGATGAAATTATGGAGAATTTTGCCCACATCCTTCAACGCCTGCCGATAGCATTAGGCGCATCTTCATCAAGTGGCCACTTTGGAGGCACCTCACCTTTCAAGGTACAAGTTAATTTTGATATTCCTGTATTTGAAGGACAGATAGATGCAGAAGCCCTAGAAAAATGGTTAACTCTGCTAGAAGTTTATTTCTTAGTTCACAATTTTTTCGACAAAGAAAAGATCACCTTCACACTCCTTACAACTCTCCCTCATGTCAAACATTTGTGGGAAACTTACTGGGAGAAAAGTTCCACAGAGGAGTCTGGAATATATGGGGCCGATGCCACTTGGGATTTTTTTATGGATGCGGTAAAAGAACAATATTACCCTGTTGGAAACTATGAGGACCAATACATGAGATGGACCAAAATGCGGCAAGAGAGGGGCCAAGCAGTTCTAGAGTTCACCAATACCTTCCTTACCTTGCGCACCAGGTTGGGTATTAAAGACTCTGAGCGACATTTGGTTCTGAAATACTGTGGGCTCTACACAGATACATCCAAACTGAAATGGATTTTCTGGACATCNGGTGCTGCTTATCGATATGTTGTTAAAATTGAAAAGAAATTTAAGCACCAGAACGAACGAGAATTCGGGTCTGCAAATACGCAACAACCAAAGTATGACAAAGACGACCCTAACAAACAGTCTATCGAAAACCAGTCCAAGACACAGGAAAAGAAGGGTCACGGGAAGACAAAAAAGGACACCGGAAAATGGTTTGATTTCCAAAAAAGTCCTTGGCACAACACCGACGAATGTCTCTCAAAACAGTCATTGGTGGTCCAGATCAAAGACAAGGAGCCGAACCCTGATTCATAATTTGATTCTGAAAATACTGGTAAAGGATAGATCATTGATGCAGACCCCACTGCTATTGTCACGACCATAGCTATTCAACCAGAAGAACCAACGGATCCTAAAGAGGGAGAGTGCATTTTTCATTCACAAATGTGGGTGAAGGGTACCCCACTGCATTTTATTGTTGATAATGGAAGCCAAAAAAACCTCATCTCAGCGGAGGTCGTCAAACAGTTGGGATTGTCAACAACACCACACCTGCAACCATACAACATCAGGTGGCTTCGGCAAGGATGAGATCTCCATGTCAACCAACAGTGTTGATTGTCATATGGCATCCAACCCTTCAAAGATGAGGTATTATGTGATGTTGCCCCACTTGATGTCTGTGATGTTCTCTTGGGCCAACCATATATGTGGAGACGCCATGCTGTTTATGAGTCTCTACCCCGTAGTGTCATTGTTACTTTGGGGGTTCATCTCTACAGAATGACAGAGGTAGTTCCGACTACTGTTCCACCTAAAAAGTTCCACAAAGTAGTATCTCATACTGCAAAATTCAGCTTCTTCACAATCTGTTCAAAAGGAGAACAAAAGGACACTGCAACCACTACAGCCTTGCCCCAAGCCCCTTCTATCCAACAGAAGCAGGTCAACAAGGCTACATCAAAGTGCAAAGATTCGTTTTGCACATCATCCTCTCATGTATCTCGACTTGTTGAACAACATCAACCTCAACATGTTCGTGATAGATTTCCACAAACCGAGCAGCGCGACGTCTCCAGCAAGACAAGCACCTCACCAAGATGCATATTCAACAAACGCTTTTCCCTCTCCCCCGAGAACTCAACGCAATGGAGACCATTGCTTCCTAAGGAGGGAGGATTGATCCAGGTGGATATCGGTGGCCACCCACCTTTTCCAAATGGCTCAAAACAATTTTCTGGCAATTTTGGCAATTTACTATTTTTAGCAGGTTTTAACTTCCG
>JASDQU010013532.1:92397-112231 GCA_032191745.1 Picea mariana | reverse complement strand
TTGGGTGTCCTTGGAGGAATAGATACCCCCCACTCATAGATTTTCTTGGTCAGAGGGATCTTCCTCAAGTATTGTAGGTCAAATACATTTTATTACAATATTACTAGAATGGGGAAGGGAACACTTGTCGAATTCTGATAAATTATAATAGGAAGCATCATGTCTAAAAGATATATTTCTTATCGAGTGAAAGTAGATAGGGTAATGTTGGTGGACCCATAGATTAGTAAGACAAATGGAAGAAAAATCATCATCAAGTCGCATTGATCTCGGGAGATTTTTCTTTCTTGGAGGTTTGTTGATGGTCATATCCTATCACCTCACTAGATGGGTTTAGTAGTATGGTTACTACCACTATCCTTGTAGTGACAAATTAGGTGTGTTTATACACTAACCCTTTTAACAATTGCAATGAATATTGTCTTTCAAAGATAGACGATTGACCACTAACAACTCTTTATACATGGATCTTGTATAGATATAGATTTAGAGAAACTCTTTTTGGATAATATCGACTTAGAGGTTTTCAAATGTTCATAGAAATAGGTGCTAGAATTTCAACATGAACCTTTTATGCATAGAAACAATCATGAATATGATCAAATTAGGGAAAACAAGAAGACAATAATAATACATAGATTATCAACAAGGTAGAAAGAACTAGACTCTAGCTACTAGAATCAATTTGATAGAAAAAAATATCTTTCAAAAACGCCCAAACCATGTAAATGAAAGTGATTTACTAGATGTGAGGGGAAAAGGATCAATATGAAATTCAAAGCACTCAAAATGAAATTGTAAAGAAAGATCTAGATTTGGTATTATTACAAGAAACAAATATGTTTAAGACAAAACTTCAAAAAGTGAAGAACCAATTTTGGAGGAAAGTAAGAAAGATAACCATGAAGTAGATAGCATGGCAATCATGTGGAAACTAGAGTTTCTAGACATTTTTTATTAATAAGAAAGTATGGAGTTGAAAAGTGCCTCATCAAAAAAAGACTGCCATGAATAACCTAACACATTATTTGGCATTAGGGGGTATGTGACTTTCGGGAGGGGATTGGAATGAAATCTTATATCACAATGAGAAAAAGGAGGGATGGAATAGTTTGAGTGTCTAAGAATAATATTCCTAGACTTTGTTAAGAATAATATGATGGATATCCTCCTCAAACTTGGTCCTTGCACTTTGTATAAAAAAATAACAAGGATGACACTAGTAGAAAAATTGTTTAACAAATGTTTGTTACGAGGAAAATATCTCTATGGCTAGGGTAAACCATAAAAGATGGAAATGACTGCAGAAATCAACTCTCTTCTCAAGTATGCTATGAAAAAAAATATGCTAGCTACACAAGATAAAAGGCCTACCTCGTCCAAACATTCAATGAAGCCCACCATTGAGCAGTTGACCCAAAGAAATATACCTGCAACTAGTCCTCAACAACCAAGCAAAGAAAGCATATGGTGATATTATATAATGTTAGCACATTTAATAACATAATTCATTAATAAACAAGACAAATATGCCCATGGAATAATAATTCAAATATTTTCAAGATATCAATTGGACGAGAAAAGATTATTTCTATTAATATATGATCAACAGAAGTGAAAATGTTACAGACTTCCGTGTCAGCATGGTTGAGAACCGATAAACTAAGTTCCTTCCATCTAGGCCTCCACCACTTCAATCCTCCACCAAAGACAAGCTCATAAGAGAGAAACAATGAGGTTCTCAATCAATAAGAGAAGATCTTGGGGGATGAACACTGTGTTCAGACTTAAAGGAAAAATGGATGCAGAATCAATATGAAGTAAATAATTCCTCCAAAGTAACTTTTCTCTCAAAGTTGAATTCTTTCTCCTCTTTCCATAGCTCGGAATTGGCCCATTTATAGCCTTCAAAATGGAACTAAAGGGTTGATTCATAACATTTCCAGTATATGGAAGGCCAAGAATCATAGATCTCTTATTGTGACATGTAAAACCCAACATTAATTTTCATTTTATGGCACAAATCTCGATGTTTGTGGGTTGTGGTGGAGAAACCTGCGTATACACCTGTTGTATAGTGTGCAAGATGTGTACATGTGTAAAAATATTTATTTTTTTCTCTGTATTTTACAAACAGGGATGATAAGTCTACATGGGGAATGGAAAAAAGCCTTCTGTGCAAGATTGCATAGGGTGAGGAAAATCTTGCTATAACAGATTCCCTCTATTGTGTGAGGTCATAGGAGTATTTTTTATGGCCGTAATACATTATAAACAACCCATAAGTGGAGTGATGGGGAACCAACTTGAAGAATTAGTTGCTCATTACATTATGCACTGACTTTGCATACATGGATGCCAATAGAATTACACTACAGATCCATGTGAAAATATACCAAACAAGTGTCTATGGCCATGAATAGGCAAAAACAAATGCGGTTACATGCCAATAGTTGTCATAGTCACAAACAAGGCCTAGTAGAACCAGTCTCAAAATCAATCAGAAGATATCTATATACAATAGAGTACAATCTGATCTCCCATGATCACTGAAGTCATATAGGTACTGGTCCAATGAAAAGGAATCAATAACTCAAGAAAGATGCATCCACATACTTATGTCTTCAAGTCTTCTACACAATTTGCCAAAGGTTCTAGTTTGCGTAATGTGAATAAAGGAGTTGAGGTCGAACACAATGAGACATCGTTTGATTACTATTCATTGAGGTATACCATTAACAAACGTGAGACAAACTATCGATAATGAAAGTAGTTATCAAGGCACCGAGTACATTATTACAAGTGTGAATAAAGGAGTCGGCATCAAACACATGAAGAATCCATCGATCATGAGACACTGATGTATTCCCAACTGTCGATGGTGAGAGAGCCTGCCACTAATGACTGCAAACCTCAAGGTACTCATAAGACTCTAGGTCTTGTATCGAGAATAAATTTGTTGAATTCGATGGAACAAGACCCTCTGAAAGGAGATAATTAAGGCATCTCTCATCAGTAAGCACGAGGTACAAAGTAGGACCTTCATGATTTGGTGGAAATAAGATGAAGAACATGTTCATGAACCAATGACCTTGTGCATCTTTTGTGTGTGCCAAGTGCAGATGGAACACGGAAAATACCCTCTGAATAGAAACCAATAATGAAAACTATTGACAAAGGCGAGGAAACCACCAATAAGGATAATGGCATCCAAGACATTACACAAATACCAATGTGTGAATAGATGTCTTGTTGTCTAACATAAGGGAAACCACCCAATCAACGACCAATGATGAAGTGTCAATTGTTGGGTTCATGGTTACCTACCAATGATGAAAGTAGGGCCAGGGTGCACGATAGGACTACAGTATCATGTGATTCTGAGACAAATTGAGGGTATCGATGACATGCAAAGTCAAGAGTTCTGAGAAGTGGCTAACACAGGTTGATAGACTTTATTTGAATGAGAGCATGAGACATATGGAAGACTTCGACAGCATAGACCCAATGATGAAACCATAAGATGCATGAGACATCGATGAAATTCTCTATAGGCACTAGAAGAGTAACCATTCGGTAGAGAAGACTCTGTAACGAGCTCAGCTTCCTAAGGCCCAATGATGAAACCATAAGATGCAGGAGACATCGATGAAATTCTCTATAGGGACTAGAAGAGTAACCATTAGGTAGAGAAGACTCAGTAACGATCTCAGCTTCCTAAGGCCATGCTAATCCAAAAATTATGTTGACAAATAGACTCAATAACTTTGTGCTTTGTTCAAAGGCGACATGACTGTTTCCAATACAAGATAATACTCCCTTCCCACCCATCTTTGTTTTTTTTTTCATAGAAAAATGAATGTTATGATACAGAGGAGGAAATGACTGTCGCAAGTAAGAAAAAATAGTTCCAGCAGTGGAACGTACCTATGCTCAATGTAGGGAAATGCATGCGGGAGATGGACACTCGAGGGAATGTTCCCTCCTAGGTATAGGGTGTCAAATTGTGAAGGATATAAACAAGACTCTGCTTGGTTGAGGATGCAAAAATTGTTGAAGCAAACGGTTTATAACGCAAAGCAAGAACCAACTATAGGCTCAATACTACAAGCAAGGGCATGAGATGCAATCACAATTTAATGCCAAAAAATGTCCTTTTTTATGACTTTTAGTCTACTTGGTGTGAAAAAGAGATAAACTTGTGCCAAATAGACATCCTTTCAAATCCAATTTATGAGTGTGAAAGAGACAAGTTCACTCGGAAATCTTTTCTCTTTTTGAAGACAAGTTGAAAAAAAATTTAAACTAAACTCGGTTGGGAGTCCTCGGGGTATAAGGCAACACGTTTATAAATAAGAAATGAGGCTCGAAAAAAACTCATGTACTAGCTATGAGGGACTCTCGGTCCTATGGAAAAATCTTTGCATGGGAACCAAATGCAATGGGGGATCTAACTAGGGAACCCATGTTTAGTAAGTCTCTACCATTTGATAACGACATGACTTATAGAAGATGGAAGGTTCTTTGTCACAACAAATGGGCTCATACCTAAGGCATAAAAAGTGACAGTTATAGGACAATGCGAAAATGCATGATGGAATGGATACCTATCCTATATGTTGGGTAGTGAGAATACCTGCATGTGGTGACAAACTACCAACACAATGTCAAAATCCACAAGAATCCCTGGTGAAAACTACAAAAACCAACTCAATCCACCTTTGTATTAGTCCATTAGGTGAAAAAATGGCTCAAAACTATAGAAAGTGGGTAAAAATTGTTTATAAATAATAACAAAAACAAAAATTACTATACCATTTTGATTTTTTACCCAAATAGTGCAAATTGGACCAAAATACCTTCGAGATTCAAATGGTGATTGCAGGAGTGTCAGGCAATGAAATTAGCAACCGTATGGACCAGGTAAATCTTCCTCTCTTCCTCTTCATTTCCAATGGCTTAAATTTTTAATTTAGGTTCCCAATTTTGAGTAATTTAGGGTGTAAAATGTGAAATTTGGTGTACGTGGGTTGTCCCTTATCGGGTTGCGTATACGATGGCTTTTACACACCTATGAAAACTACAGGGCGTGTATACCCAAACCTATACGCAACTGTAAGTGAAGAAACTCACGTATAGGCACG
This sequence comes from Picea mariana, assembly GCA_032191745.1. NCBI lineage: Eukaryota > Viridiplantae > Streptophyta > Pinopsida > Pinales > Pinaceae > Picea > Picea mariana. The sequence continues at coordinate 107,087 of JASDQU010013532.1, read as the reverse complement.
CAAATAATGAATTCTAAGGATGCTAACTCAAATTTTGACTTGTCCTTGGTAGGATGGTTCTTGAATGGAGAGAAAGAGAGCACTTGGAGGTTGATTTTGTTGTGTATCGAGATTCGGGGGCACAAATGGCCTTAAATATATGTGCCTTATATAAATTTTTGGCACTCAAAGGAATGAGGGCCCAGGTGAGGTTGCTCAAGATGCTTGTGGGTTACTGGGACCCTAAGAGTGAAAGATTCAACCTCTATGGGAAACCATTGAGGATTGAAGTAGAGGATATATACTTTTTGAATGGATTATCATGCCAGGGAGAGTTTGTAAACCTCAAATCACGAGGAGCAGGGAGTGGAATGAAAATAGAGGAGTACATTGACACCCACTGTGTAGGAGGGAGTCTGAAGGTCGAGAGTCAACTCCCTATCTGGGCAATAAACAATCTCAGCCTGAAGATTGTTTTCCTTGTATTGACCGGGATGACAGGTTTAGCCTCGTTGCACCAGGCATCGAGGTCTCTCATATTATATGAAGTACAGTGTATGAGACCCACAATATATGACTGGTGTACCTCACTATTGGAAAATATGAAGAGCCAGTTGACAGAGTGTAAACAGGGGAGTAAGAGAAATTTTGGGTTTGCCTCTATCCTATGCAGTTTCTTCTTTGACTGGGTTCCATGTTTGGGACCTAGAGTCGAGATTCTTCCTAGAAGACCTCCTGATCCAGCCATGACACAGTGGACCGAGATAATGAGGTGGCAGGGGGAGATAGGGTTCCCACACACTACAACGAGGATTTCTTCTTCTGGTAGCAGCGACAAGTCATCTCCCTAGGTGACTATCCCTATGCATGGATCGACTTCAGAGGGGATCCGGACATGCCACTCCCACCAGGGACTGCCTATGGTGACATAGGTATGTCGAAATTTTTTAAATATTTCATTTTTTTTGTTTTTGTATAATAGAACAAAAATATTTTTGGATGGTGCTTAAGTATTAACTAGACACTTGTGTAACGTATACGTGGGTTCATGACGACCGAAAGGATTTCCTCGACATCGACGGAGGAACCAGGGAGATGAGGTGGAGGGAGGAGAAGCTGAGAGAGTCCTACAAAACATGAAGGGAAACCTGTCTCGTTTGACTCAGAGGATTCCCATGGTTCAGGTAGAGGATCTGCCTGAAGCCATGCAACGGCATGTGGTTGGTGTATCCAGATCTTGGGTACAACTCTTTCGGCATCTCACAAACATCGTATTTTGTTACCATGACACACATCCGGCACCACAGGCATAGATGTAGTGGATATTTTCATACCAGTTATATATGTATTGAGGGTATTAGCCCCAATTTTGTAGTATAAACACCATATTTTTGAAATATATATAAAAATGGATCTTCGAMTTTACTTATATTTTACAATGTGTACATTGATGAGATAAATTTTTTTGCTTTAGTTATATGACAAATTCCAATATAAAATGAAATTAGCATAAGCATCAGATACATGATTAGAATTCCTAGGAATGTGATAATAAGTAATAAAATCAAACAGTCATTCTTAAAGACGTACCCGTAAGAATCGTCAGAGTAAAGTAGGATCATGCACGTGGTAACTGTCATTCAACTGACATACTACTAACTGGGAATCCAGGCGGACTTCTAACGAGCGAATACCATGTGAGATAACATCGCGTAAAAGTTTTATAATGATGCTATATTCAACCACATTATTCGTGGATTTCCCTAGGCATACGCCACTTGAAGACACCAGTAGACACTCGAGTGAATAAACCACCCAAGCGGCAAAAGCCAAGTTTCGTGTATGATGACTAGCTCTGTCTGTGAATCCTAGGTAGACCGAAGACTCCATTGACATATGCCAACCAAGTGAAAACTCGATAAGCAAGTTGAAGACAAAAAAAAATGGAAAAGATATATACACTAAATTACATTAGTATACAAAGAATTCTGCCCAAGCTTGGGGCTCAGGTGTAATATCTTTTCAAGTAGAGCCCATTTCTAGGCTTAGACAACATAGTCCCTTCATAATCTTCTAACTCATATGCTCCTTTTTCTAGAACATGCTTCACGATATAAGCACCATGCCACATGGGTTTAAACTTGCTTGCCCCTAGTGGTTCTTTATCTTGATCATACAAGAGGACCAAGTCACCCTCAACGTACAACTGAGGACAAATATACTTATCGTATTGTACCTTGACATGTATTTTGTTTGCCTCGATAGACGTAGAGGCGTTTTGATGCTGCTTGTCAAGACTCTCTAGGTGTACTAGGCATCGGTCAATATCAGAAGTATCAGGTAGGAGCGCGAATTCCAACTTAAGAGAAGGAATTTCTCATTCAGTAGGTAAAATTGACTTCACACTGTGTACTAACTAGAAAGGGGAAAATTCAGTGGCAGTCTTGATCGAGGTTTAGTATGCCCAGAGTGCGGGATATAGCATAATGTGCCAGTTGGACTTACTCTGGCTGAATTTTTTTTGCAAAATGGTCTTGACAGGCTTGTTGACAACCTCTACTTTTCCATTTTCCTGGGGTTAAAAAGGAAAAGAATGACCATGTATAAACCCCAGCTTAGATTCTATCTCTTCCATCATTTCGTTCTGAAAGTGACCGCCATGATCAGTGACAATCTCACTCGGGATATTGAACCAAGCAATAATTTGATTGAATATGAAGAAGGCTTAAGTATTCCCATCAGATTTAACTGTAGGCATGACCTCGGCCCACTTATTAAAGTAGTCGACGACCATGATAATGTGTTGATGCCCCCTAGCTGAAGTTGGGTTGCAATCCAAGAAGTCCACCCCCCACTTGGCGAAGGGATTGACGATAATGACTAGGTGAAGAGGGGTTGGGTGAGAGTGCATTTTCCAAGTGAACACCTAGCAGGGGTGACACTTCTTAACCACTTCAATACAATCTTTAAACATAGTAGGCCAGAAATAGTTGGCTGGCAAAATTTTTTGGGTTGTTGCAAGCCTAGATAGATGACCACCACAAGCCCCATTGTGGCAATCGTTCTAGACTAAATCAGCTTCTTCGTGAGTTAAAAAACAACACAAGATATTGTCTATTCCTTGGCGATACAAAGTGTCACCGACGATAATATAATTCTTAGCTTGGTACCTTACACATCGTCGGTCATCTTGTGAGAGATGCTGAGGAAACTTCAAAGTTTGAAGATAGAGAACAATGTCTCCATACCAGGGGTCAGACGACGAGACAATAAAAATGTGTTCATCTGCAAACGAATTAACATGGATAACATCCTCATCTAATCGTGGAAAGTTAGATATTAACTCCATTAAGACTAGTGATTTCTTGAATTTTGTAGAAGCAAAATCAGGATCGAATTCCTGTAAAATGACAATCCATTTATTATATTTCCCCCCTATGATACGCCCTCTGAGGACGTATTGAAATAGATTGAAATCGGCAACCGCAGTAGTCTTTCAAAGGAATATATAATGACACAAATGTTGGAATGCGTGGACGAAATCCAAATCTATCTTTTCAACGTGAGAATAATTGAGCTCAGGACCGACTAGTTTATGACTAATATAGTAGATGACATGCTAGTGGAGCTCATCATCCTCTTGAACAAGAACTATACCAATCGTCTCTTCACACGCAGAGATATACAACAAATAGTCCCTATTGTAGTCAGGAGACTTCAACAAAGGCACTGATACCAAGGATTTCTTCAAAGCATCGAGGGACTCCTAGGCTCGCTCATCCTAGATAAAAGGGGTGCCCTTCTTCAAAAGATGCACGAAACCCTTAGTGATATTGGCATAATTCACTATAAACCGACGTAGAAATATAGCTTTCCCCTGTAAACCCTAAATTTTTCTAATGGTGCACGAGGGAGGAAATCAAAGTATTGCCTCAACCTTTAACGGATCCACCATTATCCCAGTCTCAGAAACTAGAAAACCCAAAAGACGACCAAACTTAACACAAAATATGCACTTGTGAGGGTTCAACCAGATTCTATAGTAACGAAATCTTTCAAAAACAAGTCGAAGGTGCATAGCATGATCTTCTCTCTTGTGAGAGTGAGTAGCAAGATCATCAAGGTAAGATTTGACTATGTGCTTAAGATCGTGAAAAGCGAAAGTCATGGCACCTTGAAAGGTTGCTCCGGCGATTTTAAAGTTGAAAGGAATTTTTCGGTATGTGAAAGTACCCCAAGGACAAATAAATGTCATGTTGTGTTGATCCTCAGGTTTAATTTGAATTTGGTTATATCTTGAAAATCCATCCATAAAATAAAATACTTCACTTCCCGCACACTCGTCGAGAATCTGATCATTGAAAGGTGTCGGGAAGTTGTCTTTAAGACAGGCCTTATCCAGGTCACAAAATTCCATACATACAAGGATGGTTCCTTTCTTCTTATTCACAGGAATGAGATTGGATACCCATTCAGTCAAGGGAATCGTGTAGATGAATCCATCATTAAGTAGCTTCTCCACCTCTGCCTTAATAGTAGGGCCTTCTGGGGATTGACAGCTCTAAGACATTGTCGAACAAGTTTAGCACCTCGATAAGTTCTAATTTCATGCTCAACAATACAAGGGTCGATTCCTGGAATCTCTTCATATGACCAAGAAAATACATCTCAGAATTCCTTAAAGAGTTTGGTGTAGATCAGAATTTCTTCTGGCAAAAAATCTGCAACGATGTGTAAGTTTTCAATCTTTCCATGGGTACGAGAGATATCGATCTTGCCAGTGGGAGAAATACTCACCATGTTTCCTTCGGCATAAATGTCGTGTGTATCAAGTGGAACTATGACATGACCGACTATCTCACTCAAGGTAGATCAAAAGTCATCTTGTTCGATTCTTTCAAGGTCTAAGAGGAAATAAGAGCGGTGATGCATATCATCCCAAGATTTTTCAGAACTATTCATGGCTTCAATGATAGCTTCGTCCAAAGGAAAAGTCTCATTGAGGAAATCATGTGAAAAAGACAATGAAGTGGCCCACATGGACCTAAGAATGGGATCCTATTCGTCTATCGGTGAGGTAACAAGATTAGGATTGGTGGAAGAGTTGAGAACATCTTGATAAGCAATCTCCGCTACCGGTAGTGGCATGGCCATTCCAGCATGCAACTGACCTTCAAAAGATGAAGTCGGGGAAGGTAGGGTCCACAGATCACTAAAATAGGAAGTGCAGGAAGGAATGGACCTCCCTGTTGTGATGCATACCCCCTATCCCTCTTAAGGGTTGCGCGACCTCCCAATCAGGATCTTCTGGTTTCGAAGCCGAAATGGTTCTTCTGGTTCCGAACTGGAACCCTTCGAACGAACACACAGGTCCCCCACAAATGCTCAGTTGGATTTTCCAAGCACCAAGCGTGAGCTCCCACAACACACGACCAAGAGTCTTGACCTTGCACTAAGCCAAAAAGGGCGCTTGTCATGGACCGAAACTTCACAAGTCAAGCATCTCGTCCCTTTGTCCTTCGAATCCTTGGTTGCCGAAATGTCGAAATATCATGGACCGGGACTTCACAAGTCAAGCATCCCATCCCTTTGTCCTTTGAACCCCCGGTTGCCGAAATGATGAAATATCATGGTTCGGGACTTCACAAGTCAAGTGTCCCGTCCCTTCATCCTTCGAACCCCCGGTTGTCGAAATACCGAAATGTCCCAGCACCTATTCCTTCGAGTTTTTGCATTTCGCATAATCTAGGTGCAAGGGATATCTCTGCTCCTTGGAATCCCTGGTTGCCAAAATGTTGAAATGTCAAAACGTCGAAGTGCCTTGTCATTCGATCAATGACTCACAATAATCCCTAGGATCTATGGTCCACGTCCGACATTGCTATTTTGCTATTTCACGATTCAGGGTTTTGGGAGATAAGGACCTTTGTCCTTCCAACACGTGATAACCGAAATCACAAAATGGACTAATGGTCTAGAGCTTCCTTTGATCGACGGTTCACATCAAATCACGATTTTGTGATTTCACGATTCGGGTTTTGAGAGACAAGGATCTTTGTCCTTCCAACTCGTGGTACCCGAAATCGCGAAATGGACCAACGGTCCAGATCTACTTGAGATCGATGGTCACTATTCCTCTTGAGATTTGGATGTCAAAAATCCCTCGCCGCTAACCTCCTCGCAAATCCACCTTATCCAACAGCTGGCGGGGTTTCAGCGTTTCTCCTCAAGGACTCTCCACCGTCCGTTCAGATCTTCAGGGTCTCCCCTCCTGGATCTACGCAACATTAAATCCTGTGCTTCTCCCTCAAATCGGACGGTCTGCGGGATCTTTCACCGCGATCCAACACTCAACGACGTTCCTCCTTCAGATATTTTACTCACTTCAGACTTAGAATATTTTCTAAGTCTTCGAAGACTCGGTCTTCGTTCCTTATAGAGAATCAGTTCTTGGATATCGATAACACTTTCCAAAGCATTATCCCTCCTGAGCTTCGCCTTGTGTAGGCCTCGAATTATCGCGCGCTCCTTGTGTCTAAGGGATTTCGATAACTCAGATCCAAGGGGTTCCTCACAGAGAGATTCCTCCTGATCTCCTGATGTTCTCTCCTCGCTCGATGCACACCTTGTAGAGCTTCAATGAAGATAAACTGGAAAAACTCATAGTTCCATCCACTTGTTCATGTAAACAGAAATGACAAGAAAATGCACACAGTCCACACACCATATATTTGGATCAATTTTCCATTATGTTATATTTTCAAGTTCCCAATGGCTACAGAATACATTCAAAATTACAGTAACTCAAAACACTGAGATCTCCTACTAACTCGCAGTTCTCCCTTACAGCTAATTTCTCTCTGTATTGTAGCTCTCTCTAACTGGGTGTATAAACTTCTACATAAATCAAAAGTGTTTCTAGGGTTTCCCTTGGCTACTTGCCTACTCTAAAATTCATCCTATGCTATCTTAGTTTAGTCGCATTCCAGAGCCAAAGTGGAAACTCCTGCTCTGTTTACAATTTCAAAACTTACCTCAAAGGGTAAAATTTTACATCGGTTCAAGCGTGCCTCCAAAGGTGAATTTCAGCACTAAGTGGAGGCAGATTTCAAAATTAGTTATAACTGCCCATGTTGAAGTTCTGGAAAAAATCACTTTTTGAGTGGTCCTGCCTCTGCGTGCTTGCCAAAAATGCTCCTGCATCATACTCCCCTTGACAAAAATTCATGGACTCCTGTCCATGAGCTCCTCTACTGATTTTCCCTGCTTCTAGATAGCAGCTTCATTTTCCAAACTGGCATCTTCGATTGGGTGTCCTTTCCATTTGACCAGATACTCAAAATAGTTTTTCCTTCTGGTCATCTTGCCAATCCTCTGATCAACAATTTTCTCCATCTACAGCTTTTCTGCCACGGGCATCTGTTTCTCCCACTGAACATTTCCTTGAGCTTCTAACCCTTCCATTTCATCTTTCCTGTATGGATACAGGTCCGAGACATTGAATATCGGTGAAATTCCCACACCATATGGCATCTCAATCTCATAGGCATTTGCATCAAACTTCCTCAAGATCTTACAAGGTCCTATCTTCTTCATCTTCAATTTGTTATATGTTCCCCTAGGGAACCTTTCCTTCCTGAGATGTGCTAAAACCTGATCTCCCACTTCAAATTGAAGTTCCCTGCGATGTTGATCAACTCTGTGCTAGTATTTTTGGTTAGAACTCTGTAATTGTTCTTTGATATGACTATGGAGTTTCTGCATTTCAGCAGCAAAATTCTATGCTCCAGCGCTTCTGATCTCACCCTGTTCCAAGTCCCTTAACTCAGACACTCCAATGGGTTTTATTCCATAGAGAATTTGGAATGGGCTCCTTCCAGTGCTTCTGTTTGGTGAGTCATTTTATGCAAATTCTGCTTGTGGCAAAATCTGATCCCACTGGTTATGGTGTTCAGTAAACAACCTTCTCAATAAGTTCCCCAAACTTCTATTTACCACCTCAGTCTGCCCATCTATTTGAGTGTGATAAGCTGAGCTGAAGGACAAATCTATCCCCATCTTCTTCCACAATGTCCTCCAAAAGTGACCAACAAATTTTGTGTCTCTGTCTGAGACAATGCTCCTGGGTAGACCATGAAGTCTCACAACTTCTCTGAAAAACAGATTTGCAACATGTGTTGCATAACTGGTCTTCTGGCATGGGATGAAATCTGCCATATTTGAAAATCTATCCACCACCACAAATATGGAATCGAATCCTCTTTGTTTTCTTGGCAATCCCAACACAAAATCCATGCTTATTGCATCCCAAGGCCTCTCTGCTATTGGCAATGGTTGATACAACCCAGTGTTCTGTCTTTGTCTTTTCCCCTTCGCATGCTGGAAGATTCTACATCTGTTCACAAACTTTATCACTTCTATTGTCATACCTGGCCAATAGTATGAACTACTCAGCTGTGAAAACATTTTATCATGGCCGAAATGTCCAGCCAATCCTCCACTATGCTTCTCCTTTAGAAGATTGTCCCTCATTGAGCATCTTGGTATGCACAATTGATTTCCTCTGAACAACAATCCTTCCTTAACCATATACTATGTCCAATGACTTCTATCTCTCAGTACAGGGCTTGTACATGCTTTGTAGGCCTCCTTGAAATCTGTATTATCACAATACATATCCTTAAGGTGTTCAAACCCCAAGGTCTCCACCTGGAATTCTTGCAGAATTAAACATATCCTGCTTAATGCATCAACAACTTTGTTAGCATTCCCAGCAATATGTTTTATGACAAAAGTAAAATTTTGCATAAATTCAACCCATTTTGCATGCCTTTGATTCAGTTTTTCTTGTCGGGTTATGAATTGTAAATCTTGGTTATCGTTGTACAAGACAAACTCTTGCGGGACAAGATAATGCCTCCATTTCTTCAAAGCTTGAATTATGGCATAAAACTCTTTGTCATATGTGGAGTATTTCTTCTTTGTCTCATTCAGCTTCTCGTTGAAATAGGCAACAAGTCGATTGTCCTAACTCAAAACTTCTCTTATTGCAACTCCATTTGCGTCACATCTTACCTGTAATGTCTTCCCAAAATTCGGCAAGACCAGAATTGGTCATTCTGTTATCTTCTCCTTCAGTATATTGAAGCTCCTTTCAGCCTCCTCTGTCCATTTAAAAGACTTTTGCCGCTTCTTCATTGTCTCCATCATTGGTGCACAAATTCCACTAAAGTCTCTAATGAACTTCCTATAGAAACTTGCTAAACCATGAAATCTCCTTACCTCGAACATGCTCCTTGGTGATGGCCACTCCCTGATTGCTTTCACCTTCTCTGGATCCATCTTCAGTTCATTCGAAGAGATCACAAAACCCAAATAAATGAGTTCTATCTTCATAAAAGAGGACTTCTTCAAATTGATTAGAAGTTTCTCCTGCTGTAGCCTCCTCATTACTAGCGTTAGGTGCCTCAAATGCTCTGCTTTAGTCCCTCTAAAGATTAGTATATCGTCCAGATATACAACCAAGAACTTGCCAATGAAATCCTTTAGAATTTTGTTCATCAGCCACATAAAAGTGCTCGGGGCATTCATCAATCCAAATGGCATAACCAGCCACTCATACAGACCTTCATTCGTCTTAAAAGTTGTTTTCCACTCATCACCTTCTCTCATCCTAATCTAGTGATATCCACTTTTCAAATCTATCTTAGAAAATAAATTTGCTCCACTTAAGCAATCGATTAAATCATCCATTCTTGGTAAGGGAAATCTATACCTGATGGTGATCTTGTTGATGGCTCTTGAGTCTATGCACATTCTCCATCCTTCATCTTTCTTTGGGCTTAACACAGTTGGTACTGCGCATGGGCTCAAACTTTCTCTAACCAAACCCTTATCCAACAATTCTTGGACATGGTTCTTCACCTCCTTATTTTCTCGAGGTGTTAATTTGTACACTGCCTTGTTCGGCAGGCTTTCTCCTGGTATCAAGTCAATATGATGACTGATACTCTTGATGGGTTGCAATGAGTTTGGCAGCTCATCCACCACTATATCAGCAAAATTATCCAACAGCTCCTGAACTTCTTCAGGAAAATCATCCATTGATGTACACGTAAGGATGACTCTGGGCTTCCTCACCACAATGAACTGCATCTCCTTTTCTTCCTTGAATTCTTTCAGGAGCTCCTTCCCACTCATGAGAATTATTCTTGTGTTGGCTTCCTCTTTTGCTCTCTTCTCCTCCATTGGCAGCAACATATGCGTCCTACCATTCTTTTCTAATGTATATGTGTTTTTACTCCCATCATGAATGACATTTCTATCAAACTTCCATGGTCTTCCCAACAAAATGTGTCATACGTCCATGGGAATTACATCACATAGGATTTCATCTTTATATGCTCCTATTTTAATCTCAACCAGGCATTGTTTAGCAATCGTTACTTGGTGTCCTTTTTGTAGCCATGAGACTTTGTATGGCCTTGGATGTGAAGTTGTCTTCAACTCCAATTTCTCCACCATCTCTGTGGATATTAGGTTGTCAGTACTCCCACTATCAATGATCACCTTGCATACTTTATCCTTAGTCTTGCAAGCTGTCCTGAAGAGACTGTTTATCTGCACTGGTTTTTCAATTTCTGTCTCTGGTTTTAAGAGAACTTTTCTCAACATCAGGGATGCTCCATCCTCTTCTCCTTTTGCCTCAACATCTCTTCATTGTGCTTCTAAAATGTGATCTTCTCCTCCTTCCTTCTTCTTCTCGGGACATTCCCAAGACATGTGTCATGTCTTTACACGGGCATAGCATCTTACTCCTCCTCTGCCTCTTCCTCTAGAAGAGTTTCTTCCACCACTATGTCTCCCTCGTGAAATTCCTCCTCGTTCTAAATGATTGTGTGGTTTCTCAGCCTCATCCTTAGACTGATGTGATMTGTCATGGTTAAATCCCTTKCTTTTTCTTGGGACCGAGCTTTTACCTCTTCCTCGTTGGTTTTATTTTCTAGCCAGCTTCTCCTCTACCTTCAACGCAAACTGATAAGAATCTTCCACATTTTTKACTGACATMATGCTGAGCTCATCCTGGATCTCATATATCAATCCATTTATATCTCTGGTGACTTTCTCTTCGTCTCTCTCCCATTGTCCAATTCTGATGTTCAGCCTGTAGAACTTCTCGATGTACTCCTTGACTGTCATCCCTTTCTGTCTCAGGTTCTGTAGCTTCCTGAACAGATTGATCCGGTAGTCTTTAGGTATGAACTTAGCCTTCAGTTTGGCTACCATCCTGTCCCAAATTTTTATCCTTTGTTTTCCTTTACTTCTCCTCTCAGCCTGCAATTCGTCCCACCACAGTGATGCATGCCATTTTAGCCTGGTGACTACCTGCTTCACCTTCTTCTCCTCATCGACATCTTCATAGTCGAAGTGTTTGTCCATGGACCTTATCTAGTCCAACAATTCTTAAGCATATAGATTTCCCTCATACATGGGAACCTCTATCTTAGCTCTGCCTCCCAATCTGGAAACTGCTCTCAACAAACATTCTTCTGCAGCATCCTCTCCTGCAGCCTCTTCAACCTCAACCTCTTCACTTTCTGCATCACTGACATCCCCAATGTMAGGTGCTCTTCTCTGTGCTACTTCCATTGTTTCCAATTGGGCGCGAAGCTCTTGCATCTCCCTCTTTACAGCATGGTTGGCTAAAGACGACTCTCGTCTTCTTGGCGGCATTATGTTGACTAACTATCACACACAGGGTACAGCTCTGAGTTCTCTATATCCTTCTTTTCCTCCTTTGCGTGAAGTCTATAGACGAAAAACTGAGGCTCTGATACCACCTAATGCAAACCCCCTATCCCTCTTAAGGGTTGCACGACCTTCTGATCAGGATCTTCTGGTTCCGGAGCCGAAATGGCTCTTCTAGTTCCAAACTAGAACCCTTCGAATGAACACACAAGTCCTCCACAAATGCTTAGTTATCTTTTCCAAGCACCAAACGTGAGCTCCCATAGCACACAACCAAGAGTCATGACCTTGTGCTAAGCCAAAAAGGGTGCTTGTCGTGGACTGGAACTTCATAAGTCAATCATCCCGTCCCTTTGTCCTTCAAATCCCCGGTCACTGAAATGTCTAAATATCATGGACCGGGACTTCATAAGTCGAGCGTCCCATCCCTTCGTCCTTCGAACCCCTGGTTATCAAAATGCTGAAATATCATGGGCCAGGACTTCACAAGTCAAGCATCCCGTCCCTTCTTCCTTTGAACCCCCGGTTTCCAAAATGCTGAAATGTCCCAGCACCTATTCCTTCGGGTTTTCACGTTTCGCAAAATCTAGGTGCAAGGGATATCTCTACTCCTTGGAATCCCTGGTTGCAGAAATGACGAAATGTCAAAATGTTGAAGTGCCTTGGCATTCAATCAACGACTCACAATAATCCCTGGGATCTACGGTCCACGTCCGACCTCGCTATTTTGCTATTTCATGATTCATGGTTTTGGGAGATAAGGACCTCTGTCCTTCCAACTCACAATACCCGAAATCATGAAATGGACCAATGGTCCAAAGCTACCTGTGATCGATGGTTCACGTCGAATCATGATTTCACTATTTCATGGTTTTGAGAGACAAGGATCTCTATCCTTTCAACTCGCGGTACCCGAAATCATGAAATGGGCCAACGACCCAGATCTACTTGAGATCGACGGTCACTATTCCTCCTGAGCTTTGGACGTCAAAAATCCCTCGCTGCTAACCTCCTCGCAACTCCACCTTATCCAACGGTTGGTGGGGTTTTGAAATTTCTCCTCAAGGACTCTCCACCGTCCATTCATATCTTCGAGGTATCCCCTCCCAGATCTACGCAGTGTTAAAGCTTGCGCTTCTCCCTCAAATCAAACGGTCTGTAGGATCTTTCACCGCGATCCAATGCTCGATGGCGTTCTTCCTCCTGATCTTTTACTTACTTCAAACTTAGAAGATTTTCTAAGTCTTCGAAGACTCAGTCTTTGTTCCTTCAAGGGAATGAGTTCCTAGATCTCAATAACACTTTCCGAAGCGTTATCCCTCTTGAGATTCGCCTTGTGTAGGCCTCAAATTCTTGCGCACTCCTTGCATCTAAGGAATTTCAATAACTCGAATCCAAGGGGTTCCTCATAGAGAGATTCCTTCTGATCTTCTGATGTTCTCTCCTTGCTCAATGCACACCTTGCAGAGCTTCAATGAAGAGAAACAATTGAAATTGGAAAAACTCACAGTTCCATCCACTTGTTCATGTAAACAGAAATGACAGGAAAATGCACACAGTCCACTCGTCATATATTTGGATTAATTTTCCATTCTATTATATTCATAAGTGCCCAATGGCTACAAAATACATTCAAAATTACAGTAACTCAAAACACTGAGATCTCCTGCTAACTCGCAGTTCTCTCTTACAGCTAATTTCTCTCTGTATTGCAGCTCTCTCTAACTGGGTGTACAAACTTCTACATAACTCAAAAATGTTTTTAGGGTTTCCCCTAGCTACTTGCCTACTCTAAAATTCATCCTACGCTATCTTAGTTCAGTCGCATTCCAGAACCAAAGTGGAAACTCCTGCTCTATTTACAATTTCAAAACTTGCCTCAAAGGGTAAAATTTGGCATCGGTTCAAGCATGCCTCCAAAGGTGAATTTCGACCCTCAGTGGAGGCAGATTTTGAAATCAGTTGTAACTGCCCATGTTGAAGTTCTGGAAGAACTCTCACGTGTTGAGTGGTCCTGCCTCTGCGTTCTTGCCAATGATGCTCCTGCATCATGTTGAGACAGGCCTACTGGACATGGAGTAAACATGATGACTCAGTGTCGTGAAGTCGAAAGTACCCATAAGGGAAGAATAAATTTCGACACGGATATTCTCAATTGTCATCTGAGAATTGTTGATCATAGGGATTGAAGGTCCAATAGATTCATTAGGAATAGAGTACGCAAAGGATAATTGTTTGATTGTCACGATCTTCCCTTCATGAGGAAAATAAAGGGTACACAATATGGACGATACGACAATGACCATAGCATGGTTCCAATTGCATCCTAGTAACAATTTATAATCAAGAGGTGCATCAACTACCTCAACCTCCACGTCTATCGTATTCCCACCTAAATGGATCGGAAAGGTAGGAAGAATACTGTGAGGGTGGAAGGAATGACCGTCAAAAGCATTCAACATGTTCGATGACTTAGAAAGAGTCGAAGAACCAAGAGTTTTCCAACAAATCAGGGACATCACACAGGTGGCAGCGCCTTCATCAACAACTACAAGTTTCATGGTATACTTTGAGTAATCCATGTGGATTTGGAATACCACATGGTAAGGAAAGCAAGGCTTCATATCTGTGACATCAAACTTGATAACTTTTGAGCCATTGGGTTCTAGAGATCCTAAAGAATATAGTAAGGCATTCCTCTGTGAAGGACACATCTGGAGTACCTCCAAAGCCAACATTGCACATGGGGTTTGACCCAGGTCCTCAAAAATAGAGTAGTTCTGGGTGACTCTAGCATTTTGATTATGGGTAGAGCGCTTGAGTACTCCTTTAGGAATATGAGGCGGTGGCTTTTCAAGGATAAATTCGTGAGTGCGGACACAGACCAATCTCCACAGATCCACCCGGATCTGGAACAAACCGTGACAGAATACTACTCTTTCCCTAGTTCTAGAGTGTTGAAT
>JASDQU010013532.1:32215-78609 GCA_032191745.1 Picea mariana | reverse complement strand
ATATATATATATATATATATATTGTTGTACATGTTAAAATGGGAATCTACATGGAAACACATGCAAGGATGGATTAGTCTATTTTATATCATAGTTTTGTTCTAGGGATTTGTAAATGTAACAACCTATATTTTGGGCTTAGAAGGTTAGAACTTTGATTTTTACTTATCTTAGTGATTCATTTCTTAGTATTTGTTGGGTTTAGTTAGAATCATATAGACATTTGATTTGTATACATTTGGATCTATTTATGTGTTGTGGGATATTATTTTTATTGTTATATTTTTATGATGATGATAGTTTTGTGATTTGTTTAAACATACAAATTGAAATGTGTAACTTCAGTATGTGAATACTAGTTCATAATTATGTACAATATATGCAAGGAATTGTGTAAATAAACACACATTTCTTAATTGAACATTAATACAGATAATGATTTTCATATAAAATTTGTAATGTATATGCATGGATATGAGCTATGCGATATCCAAATGACTATAGTGTTGAGGTGACCAAGGCATGGAAAGGAAATGCATGCCATGGAAATTCAATTCAAGGAAATACAAGGCATGGCAAGGCATGGAATGGCATGGCATGACAAGGCATGGCATGGAAAGGAAAGGCATGGAAAGGCATGGCATGGAAATGCAAGGCAAAGAAATGAATGGCAAGTAAAGGCATGGGATGGCAATGCAAGGCATGACATGGCATGGCATGGAAATTGAAGGCAAGACAAGGCATGGCATGGCAAGTCAAGGAAAGGCATGTTAAGGCAAGGCGTGGCAAGGCAAGGTAAGGTAAGCAAACACAAGGCAAGAAAAAGGCAAGACAAGGCTAGGCAAGGCAAGTCTAGGAAAGCAAGGAAAGGAAAGGAAAAGCATTGATCACATAATTTTTTGTGGACACCCCATCCACTTGGCATATTGCACCTTCATCCATGGAGTTGGATATCTTGGAATTCATAAATGTGGAGTGGTTTCATGCATGCACATTCTTGGAGGGAACAGTCCATGTGGAAACTTGCCATTTGAATTGGCTTGATGCCTATTTTTGGTGTTGTGTCCCCTTCATGAGAATTATTTGGTGCATACTACTACTATTTTTGGATGATGGCGAGTTGCTTTGGAGAGGCTAAAGTCCACATGTAGTAACATGGTCAACCATGGATTCAGGAGAGATCTAACTAATTCATTATTATAATATTTATTTGGCTTGTCATGAAGTTAGTTAGAAAATAATAATATTTTATTTTCTAAGAGAAGAGACTCACTCTATAAATAAGATTTCTCTCTCTCCATTGTAAAGGGTCGATAATTTGGGTATTTAGGAGCTCTCCTCTTGGGCAACATTGTAGAACATTTTGGCAAGCTTAATGGAGAATCTGAGGTATATTTTGATTTGATGTGATGATTTATTGTGCAATCATATTTTATGTGTTGACTTTTTATTAAGAATCCCTTGTAACATGTTGTGATTGCCATTATAATGAACCATGCTTAATTTTGGATAGAGTAATGTGGCTTTTCAACTCTCTTATTTATATTGTGATTATGCTAGCCTACATGATTGTTATTATTGGTTCTTGTAGTCTTGACTAGGATGGGTCTTCAGTCTTTTGTAAAATTTAGGTAATGAGAACCATTAATTGTGTATGCATTTATCACTTACCAATATTTTCCACCATAAGAGATTCCTTAAGGAGTAGGCTAACTCGGGAGCAATCTTCCCTCCCAAGTTTCACTTTTCAAGTAAAACAATGAGCCTGAATCCGACCAAATTTTTAGGGTTAGTCTGAGTTTCGCATGGATAAAAGTTCCATGAATTTCATAAATTTACCCCATAGGTTTTGCCCCATTTTAAACCAACCCAGATGCTCAAAAAAACGATCAGAGTTTTGGATTAACCAGAAATGTAAAAATGGATCGCCAGAAAATCTATCGAAAAAGTAACTCGGGAGGGAAGATTTCTCCCGAGTTAGCCCACTCTGATTCCTTAATGTGTAACAAACATATTTATAAGAAATTTAGAAAAATGAACTATTCTTACTTTCAAAGAGGATACTTTTGAAATTGATGCATAATGTTAATGATGTCATCAAACAAGATCCTTTTGACAAGTGAGAGAGTGGTAAAAATTTGTATGACAAAAAAGAAGAGAAAAATGATTCTTAAACAAGGAATGGCTTGAGGTTAACTTGTGAGATTATGGTTGTAATTATGACATCAAATAAAGTGCAAGAGAACCTACTGTCAATATTAACTTCCAATCACCCACTATTGGAGGTCATATCGTACTTGATAGAAAAGACTTTTTGTGATAGTCAAAATGTAAACTATATGTGATCTAAATTAAAATTCATGGGATCTTGCATCTATTCTTATGAAATTTGGTTTGGAATTGGCTCTAGAATAAGGTAACTCCATAGAGTTTCACCTTGTTTACCAATATCTTATCACATTCATTCATAAAGGGGGTTTTAAAATTGTGAGAAATAAAGTCAATATATTGTAGGTATTAGGGGGGGATGTGTGGCATGGGGGGTTTTATAGGTATTAGCGGGGGGATGTGTGGCGTGGGGGGTGGTTTATAGGTATTGGAAGGTATAAAATGGTTATTTGGTAAAAATAGAGGATATATATTAAAGATAGGGTTTTTATTTATTTATTGGAAAGATGTATTGGGAGGGGGGTTCAACAAACAGATTTTGGAAAGTATTTTTCAATATCTAGTGAAATTAGAGGGATTCTTTAATATCTCATGAACACACATGCTATGTCATAGTTCATTGATTGGATACCCAATGGATAACTCGTAGATCCATGGTTATTCAATAGAGTTCATTTTTAATATGATGTTGTCACGGTTAATGCATGTGTAGACATTTATGCAAAATGTGGGTATTTGCTATAATAATAATAGTAGTAGTAGTAGCAGTAGTAGCGGTAGTAGTAGTATCATTAGGTTAATAAAAGATCGAAGGACACACACCCTCTCACATCGTGAATATTTAGTGCATATAAGTATACCATTGCAAAGCTCATTGTAAATCATCATCATTCAATCAATCATTTTATTATTTGATATATTTCTATATATACAGTTCTAGAAAATGTTTTGCAACTCAGTCATAAACAATCTTGTTTATATATGCTCTACCACTCGATGTGATGGATATGTTGTTAGGTGTCAAATGGTTGATGCACTTGAGAACTTATATCACCAACCCTGAATAATAGTTCATTGAGTTTAATTGGAAAGATCAACATTATAAATTATATGGTGCTAATTTTTTTTTCCCACAAGAAAGATGAATTACAACTAATGAAAAAAGTGCAAGAAACACAAATGAACATACAACAACAGAAGCAAGAAAAATATGTTACCAAGAAGATTGAAGGTTTTACATTAAACAAATATGTCAAAAGACTTCAAGATATGATTCAAATAATATAAAGGAACCTCACCAACACTCAAAGGAATAACAAATTCAAACCCTTAAAACCTGACAACATGATGCTACCATGGAACATGCTCAACTAGAGAGAATCATATTTATTATGCTTTGAGGACAAAGAATTCCTTAAGAGGGTAGTATTGTTATAAACACAATAATAATAATAATAATAATAATAATATGATTAGGTTAATGAAAGGTCAAAAGGCATGCACCCCTTCACCTCTTGACCACTCAATGCATATAAGTATATCGTCATGAGGCTCATCGTAAATCATCATCATTCTTATCGATTATTATCAATCATTTATCATTCAATATTCTTATATACTTGAAAAAACCTTATTTCATTTTCAGTTATAAACAAGATCGTTTATCACCGAGTTATAAGAATATTTATGCAATCGTATATATAAGCATATATTGAATAATAAAATGATTGACTAAATGATAATAGTGATGATGATTTACAATGAGCCTCGTGACGATATAATTATATGCATTGATTAGTCATAAGATGAAGGGGTGTGTGTCCTTTGACCTTTCATTAACCTAATGATATTATTATTATTATTATAACATTGTCAATCCCTTAAGGAATGTTTTGTCCTCAAAGCATAGTAAATAAGATTCTCTCCAGTTGAGCACGTTTCCAAGGTGGCATCATGTTTGTTTGGTTTTAGGGGTTTGACTTTGTTTTTCCTTTGAGTGTTGACGAGGTTCCTTTGTATTGTTCGTATCATATCTTGAAGTCTTCTAACCTCTCTATTTAACGTAAATCATTCATGCTTCTTAGTAATATATTTTTATTTCTTCCATTGTTGTATGTTTGTTTGTGTTTCTTACGTATTTTCATTAGTTTCATTTCATCTTTTTGTGAGTGAAACCTTCAACACCATATAATTTATAATTTAGACCTTTTTATTTAAACCCCGTGAACTATTCTTCAAGGTTGGTGGTATAAGTTCCCAACTACATCAATCGTTCGACCCCTAGCACCATATCCATCTCTTCAACTGGTAGAGTGTAGAATCTTGTTTGTAGTCCCAATTCTTGGATTTGAACTTAGATTTGATGACATCTACCTACTTATTTGACCTTTTTTCCATCGTCTACCGTAATTGTGAGGTCCTTCATGGGGTACACACAAAGTTTTAGTTTTTTAGTGACATCGATGTCTAAATAGTTATGAGTATTTCCAGAATCTACAAGTATTGTTATGTTTTAACTTTTGATGATTCCTTTGATCTTTAGTGTCTTAGGTAGTGATTTGATCATATTGATTACATGGAGATTTGTAGGTTCTCTTTCCTCTTTTCTTGGGAGCTAGATTTTATAATCCTTCTTGAGATGAGGCGGAACATATTTGGTAGTTAGTTCTTGTATGCAGTCTGCTATCATCATAACAATTTTCAGATCAGGATCCGAGTTTCATAGATTTAGCAAAAAGCCACATCGCTATGCAAGTGAGATAGTTTGGAGGATAAAGTCTTATATGGTGGCATGCGGACAAATATAGCGGAGGCACGAAAGGAAGGATTCTGTGGACCATCGATCTGAAAGTAGCTCGAATCAATGGATGAGAGACATATCGAGGAATGAAGCAGCGTGAAATATAATTACTTGAAGTTTGGCCGGGAAAAACTGTTTCATTCGAGAACGTGTGGCACCTCTAGAGGTACATCGGGGAGAAAATCAGTCTACCTAAAACCAATTTCTCCAATCCCCGATATCTAAATTTGTTGGGGCACGGTGGACCGTAGATCTTAGAGCGATCCAGATCAATGGATGAAACTCATATCGATGATTGAAGTAGTGCAAGGATTAATCGTTTGAAGGCGGACCGAGGAAAACTACTATGGTTTTGTTCATAGGCGCGTGGTGCCTCTAGAGGTACATCGGGGCGAAAAGCGGTCTACCTAAAAACTATTTTCTCCAATCCCTGATCTCAATAGGCGCATATAAAAGGAGGATCCCCGACATTATTTTATGATACTTTGAAGCATTCAAACGTTCTAAATTTGGCGCAAACCATCCATTCAAAACTCAAGCTCAAAGTTGGACCAATTTCATGTTTTCTTTATCGCTCAGCAAGTATTTTTCACAATAGAAGGAAATCGTGTGGTTGGGCAAGACGAAATGCAGTTTTCCCAGGACCAGTACGTGACCTCCAGGTGTCACCAAGCCAGCGAGTTCGACAGAAGATCAGGACAAGCCAAATGGTGTAAAAGAAGCTGAGTAGTCAAAGAAATCCATTCTTAGTTTTGAAACGTCTTTTGAGTGATCATTGTAAATCGGTTCATATACCGAGACTGTCAGTTGAAATTACTATAATTAGTTTAGAAACTAAAATGTTTTGTTTCAGTCATTGTAATCAAAATGTATAAATGTTGGGGCATTTGATTGAATTAATGTTGGCAGAAGTGCAAGAGCACCATTTTGGTTGTTTCAAACTCTATTGTAACTTTCTAAAGCTGAATTGAATATATATTCATAATCTTTTGAAGTCTCTATGAAAATATTCTAACAATGGCGATATGAGCTTTGTCTTCCTTCATCGTATGTATTTCATGTGATCTGTTATTCCATTTACACTTTATTTTGTTTAAATTGGATAGTTAAAGGCCCAGAATTCGTCTTATGATGCTCTTCGATTAAGCAATTTAAACTGTGTGTATTTCTTCTTAACAAATTCTGAATTCATTTCAGTAATTCTTTGATGCAGTTATTTGTTTTCTTTATCTTCCTACACTCTATTTAAATTCAACAATAACTCAGACTCATCGCCTAGTTTAGCCTTTATCCTTTAGAGAGTTCTACTGGTTGGTCATTGTTTTCGTTCACTTTCATAATTTTGACTCCATAGCCCTGAGTGTTCCTCCCCTTCCTTGCCAACAACTTTATTCAAAACCCCCAAAACAAACTAAAATCTAGCCAGCAAATTTCCAAAGAAATATCTAGTGACCCGAGAGAGCCCTCTCTGAGTTGAGAAGGCTAATGCTTTAGCTCTAAAGTAGGTTGAAACAGTTACCTCTATTATTTTTCTATCAGCTAGACAAAATTTGCAGAGTGCTAACATTCTGGAGCTGTTGCCAGGGACAAAATTGAAAAATCTTCCCTGGGAAAACGACTTAAAGATTTAGTTTGATCCCTGAGGGTGACAGTGGATAAAATACCTTACTGGATAAGAATATTTTTACTCTGGTGATTCCATTACTCAGAGACCAGTTTCACCACACCGTATGAGATAAAAATCCTGGCTCCTAAGAATATCCACACTAGGAGGAACCCAGACCCAGAAGCTGTAATCCCTGTGTATGACCCTGAAAAGCTTGTGCGTAAAAGAAAAAAAAAGGCCAGTAACCCCAGTGTTGTGTCCAGACCAATATCTTTATTTATCGAAGGATGGAGTGACTAGCATTGAAGACCTAGAGTTTCACATAAAATTTGAGCAAATCCTATTCATAACTACGTCTGATTCTTGTTTAAGTGAGACCATCTTTGATGAAAAGAGATTCCAAGATTTGATTCTAGCCACATCTAGCAAGCCTTCGGCGATCCCTGCTCAAAACCAATAGCCACTCTGACCCCTCACAGTAGCTATGGCAGCCAGATATTCTCCCCTCGTACTGCCTTCTCAATTACATGATTTGCCTCAAGATTACAACCTAAGGATCAAATTATATGATGTTGAAGGTAACATATCATCTCAAAAGAAACTAGACTAGTTTAATGATTTCATAGACTTGGAACAGGTGGATTTTGAAGATGTGAAGTTGAGGTTGTTTACACAAAGTCTTGCAGGATAAGTAAGGAAGTGGTTCAGAGCCCTTCCACCGACCAGTATTGCAAATTTCGAAGCTTTTGAGACAAGCTTCATTGAAAAATGGGGGGACAAGAAATATCCCCTTTAGTTGTTGAAAAAGTACAACAACATGAAGAGATCACCCGATGAAATAGTGTAGGATTTTTCATCCAGATTTATGAAGGTCTACCATACAATTCTTGTTGAGGTAACCCCCCCCCCCTCTATAGCTTCTCAACTCAGATATGTTGATTCTTTTGAAAGTGATTTTTCTTTATTATTAAGAGAACGAAGATCTACTGCGTTGGATGATATGATGACCATTGTTATAGAGGCTGAAGTGAACCCAATGGCTTCAGGAAAGATGAAATCTAATGCTGGTAGGGACACAAATAGAGCTCAATATAAAGCACAACCTTCAACATCACAAACATCAGATTAAAGATTTGAAGCAATGATGAGAAACATGGAGCAGACGATGGAAAGAATGGCTCTAGGAAATATGCCTAACCCCAGAGAACAAACTGATGGCCCACCCAGAAATCCAATAAGACCAACTATCCCTCAGATTAGGCATAGAGAACCAAGAAATCAGGGGAATCAGGAAACTCAAGTAGAACAAGCAAACCAGGGAAATTGGGCAAATCAGAGAAACCAGGCAAATCAAGGAAACCAAGGAAATCAGGGGGAACAACAAATAAGGCCTCCTTTTCAAAATAATTATGTGAATGAGGATTATGATGGATATTTTGAAGACAACATGAATTGTTATGATGATAAAGAAATAGAGGTATTTTTTACCAAAGAAGAACACGACCAGCTAATGGATGCAAGTGAGATATTTTTGCAAGATGAAGAAGAGAGGGTATCAGTAGAAAGGGAAGATTATGAGACTGGATTGCAAAATTCCAGCATGCAATTACAAAGGCAATATAACCCTCGAAATCAAAAGGTACCTCCAAACCCTTAAAAGGGGGATTCCACCAAAGAAGCTCAGAATAACATACCTTCTTCAAGTCAGCCCAAAAGAGATTCTACTACAAAGGATTCTACTACGAAATATTCAGCTGCAAAGATTTTGTGGAAAAGGGGAAGCATAAGGAAGAACCTTAGAATAAATTATTGACAAGAAAAGAAATGGTCACCAAAGAGGTAGAGAAAACATCATCCTCTTTTGATTTCAAAAGTGATATGGCTAAGATAAAGATTTCAGTACCATTTAATGAATTGATCAAGAATAGTGACACCGAAATCAGATCATCAAGATGTTGAAGATGGGACAAAACTCTGATACCTTGAACATACAAGATGATCACCCAGCCATCCTATTTGGGATAAGAGTAGAAGAAAGTAGTGAAAATGAAGAAGTCCCTCCTTTTTATGTCATCTTGAAAATCCACGACATGATTCTGCATAATGCTATGATGGACTCTGGAGCATCTCACAACCTGATGCCCAAAGTGGTCATGGACCAATTAGGTCTCGATGTCATAAGACCTTATAAGGACCTATTCTCCTTTGATTATAGAAAGGTGAAATGTCTTGGCATGATCAAAGACATGGTGGTTTCTTTGGCACAAATCCCAGCTAAGAATATGGTGATGGACCTAGTGGTCGCTAATATTCCTCCAAAATTTGGTATGTTGTTGTCCATGTCATGGGTTGCAAAACTAAAAGGAACCCTCCAGATGGACATGTCATATGCTACTATTCCTATCTTTGGTCAAGAAAAAAGATTGTACAGGGAGATTCTGCTTAAATATATGGTTAGCAATAAATCACCGCCTAGCAATCCTCATATCTATTCGGTAGAAACTGAATCAGGGTCAGGGTCATCTATTTTCTTCAATGACTTGTGCTCTGAAGAAGAGGAAACATAAATCATCATAGTTGACAAAAATGAGCTTAACCAGCAAATGGAGGAAATTTCATAACAACAAGGTGATGCAGAGGATAGATATGGAAAATAAATTTTAATGGAGATGTATGCAGAGAAGGAGCTGGAGCTAGCGTATGGATCAATCATCCCAAAGGAGACTCAAAATTATGTTCTTACAAACTTGTTTTCGAATGCACCAATAATATGGCCGAGTATGAAGCGTTAATATTGGGGTTGAAAGTTTTGGAAGAATTAGGTGCCAAAAGAATTATTGTACTTGGAGACTTTGAGCTTATCATAAATCATATCAAAGGCATCTACCAAGCAAAACAACCCAGAAAGAGGGCTTACAGAAACCTAGTACTAGACCTCCTGGAGAAATTTTCAGAATGCAATCTTTCAACAATTCCAAGAGAACAAAATCAGGTTGTTGATGCCTTAGCTACTTCCACAACAGTGTTCAAAGTCCCAATTTTCCCTGAAAAAAGATACAAGGTTGAAGTCAAGTACAAGCTAGCAGTACCAAACAATATGAATCACTGGCAAATATTTTAGAACCAAAAATAGATAGAAATCTTCCTAAGAACGGAGAACGAGTTTGAGAATTTAAACATTGATGATGAATACTGCGATGATGAGGTGGATGCAGTTGCTTTCACAAAAGAATGATATTTTGACAATCAAATTGATGGCAGAAATATTGTACAGTTGAACAGAAACATCATTCCTAAAGGCTTAGTACGATTAGAGAAACTCTTTGATAATAATGACGTGGCCAGAAGCCCAAAGATTACAGTAAATGAAGGGGATGTGGAATATTGCAATATCGGAACTCCATAGGATCCAAAGATCATTAAGTTGTCCAAGAAGCTCAGTCCTGAAGTCAAAGAGACCTATGTAAAATTAATGAAAGAATTCCCTGATGTCTTTGGTTGGAGCTATGATGAGATGAAATTTTATGATACCAATATAATCCAACATGTTATCCCAATAAAATAAGATTACAAGCCATTCAAACATAAATTAAGAATAATAAACCCCCTATTGTTACCATTGATAGAGAAAGAAGTAAAGAAATTGTTTGAAGCAAAAATCATAGTGTCCTTGAGGTTTTCCAGATGGGTGGCCAACCTGGTGCCAGTTAGAAAAAAGAGTAGAGAAATTAGGCTGTGTGTAGACTTCAGGAATCTAAATAAGGCGTCTCTAAAGGACCACTATCCATTTCCTAAAATGGATCACATTTTACAGAAGGTAGTGGGCTCTCAAAGGATGTCAACGTTAGATGGTTTCCCTGGGTATAATCAGATTATGGTGCGCCCTGATGACTAGGAAAATACGACATTTACCACACCATGGGGAACATTTATGTATGCCAAGATGTCATTTGGGCTTATGAATGCAGGGGAAACATTTCAAAGGRCTATGGACATAGATTTTGTTGACGAAAAGGATAAATTCATTATTATCTACCTTGATGACATCACTATGTATTTTGCCTTAGATGAAGAACATCTCAAACATCTCAGAAGGGMATTTCAAAAATGCAGAAAGTTTGGGATCTCTTTGAATCCTAAAAAGTCAAATTTCGCCATGGAAGAAGCAAAGTTGTTGGGACACATCATTTCGAAAGAAGGGATAAAGGTAGACCCCATCAAAGTTAAGGGGATCTTGAAAATTGGCATACCCAGAAGCAAAAAGGAGGTACAATATTTCCTAGGCAAAGTGAACTTCCTAAGGAGATTCATTCCTAATTTGGTTGAAATCATAAAACATATTACCAATATGCTAAAGAAGGGAAATGAAATCAAGTGGGTCCCTGAGGCTAGAAAATATTTTGAAGACGTCAAATTAGCATTGACAAAGGCCCCTGTACTGGCTAGTCCCAATTTTGAGAAATACTTCATACTATTCTCTTTTTCCTCAGAACACACAATTGCAGGTGTGCTACTCCAGAAAGATGACCAGGGTTTTGAGAATCCCATAGCATACTACATTAATACATTAAGAGATGCCCCTTTGAAATATGACATAATGGAGAAGCAAGTGTATGATTTAGTCAAGGCATTGAAAGAATTCAGGGTTTACATCCTACATTCGCATACCACTACTTATGTTCCCAGTATCTCAGTGAAAGACATATTGACACAACTCAATCCTGAAGGAAAGAGGGGAAAATGGATTGTGGTGCTATTAGAATATGATCTTGAAATCAAGCCCACAAAGTTAATCAAAGGGAAAGAGCTGGAAAGGTTGATGGCACAGACGAATTGTGAACTTTTAGGGATAAATTTCACAGCAAACCTATCAGAGGTTACAGAAGAAGAAAGGGAGAGTCCACCAATATCCCATAAATTTATTGACTCTGCATGGTATGCTGATATCATCTTTGTGCTGAAGAATTTGCAGGCTCCTCTTGAATTTAGTAAGACAAAGGCCAGATTATTGAAATTGAAAGTAGCAAAATTTTGTATAGTACATGAATTACTATATTGGAAAGATCCAGGGGGGATTTTGTTGATTTGTTTAATAGAAGAAGAAGCAGAGAAAACCATCAGAGAATTCCATAAAGGTGAATGTGGAGGTCATCATTATTGGAAGACAAACATACATAAAATTGCGAGGGCTGGATTTTATTGGCCTAGCATCTTTCTCGATGTTTATAAAGAAGTCTCAAAGTTCCATGAATGTCAATTTTTTATGGGAAAGTAAAATTGCAGTTGGTTGAGTCTTCGAATAAAATCTTGGTCAGAATCATCAAAAAAATGTTGCAAGAGAATAAAAAGGCAAGGCACAAAAATATCATCCACACACTATGGGCTGACAGAATATCCCCAACGAGATCCATTGCCACATCCCCTTTCCAAATTGTCTATGGCACTAAAGCAATTTTTCCTACTGTATTAGGATTGCCAGTAATGAAGTTGTTACCGGAGCAAGAGGCGGAAACAGACGCTAGTAGGAGAAGAAATTATGAGATCATCAGCGTACAACAAACTAGAGAGAAGGCCTTTCATAATGCCCAGCTACACCAAGACAAGATCAAAGAGGCTTTTGAAATACATACCAAAGTGGATGACTTCGAACCAGAAGACTGGGTACTAAAATGGGATGCCAAAAATGAAGATAAAGGAGAACATGGGAAATTTGATAACCTATGGTTGGGTCTGTTCAAAATCGCAGCTTACCATGGGAGAAATGCCTATTTGTTACAAGAAAGTAATGGAGAACTCGTTGGAGGAGGGCCTATGAATGGCAGGTTCCTCAAGCATTACATTGTTTGAAAAATCATCACCCCGCCATTCATTGTAAATAATCATTTTTGTGTTTTTCTTTACACATGAAAACTTGGAATAAGGCAACATAGTTGAAGCCCGAGGTGAAGGCCCTGAGCTATGTTGGACACATTTTAAGTTTTTTCAAATAAATATCAACATATTCAGATCGCAATAATAGACCATGGCCCAATGGGTAGGCACCTGGTCTCCAGTTCTTTGCTACCTCGCAGGGAGGATAGCATCCCCAGTTGGATCTTATGTTATCATCATAACAATTTTCATAGCAGGATCCAATTTTCATAGATTTAGCGAAAATCCACATCGCTATGGATAAATTATTATATGGCGACATTCGGACAAATATAGTGGAGGCGTGAAAGGCAGGATTTTGCGGATCGTCGATCAGAAAGTATCTTGGATCAACGGTTGAGAGACATATCGGGGAATGAAGCAGTGCGGAAGATAATTACTCGAATATGGGCTGGGAAAAAATGCCATGGTTTCATTCGAGGACGTGTGGCACCTCTAGAGGTACATTGGGGCGAAAAGCAGTCTACCTAAAATCGCTTTCTCCAATCCCCGATATTGAAAGTATTTGGGGCACGATGGACTGTAGATCTTAGAGTGATCTAGATCAATGGTTGAAACTCATATCGGTGATTGAAGCAGCGCAAGGATTAATCGTTCGAAGGCGAACCGGGGAAAAATACTATGGTTTTGTTCGTGGATGCATGGCGCCTCTAGAGGTACATCGAGACAAAAAGCGGTCTACCTAAAAACTATTTTCTCCAATCCCCAATGTCGATAGGCGCATATAAAAGGAGGATCCCCAGCATTATTTTATGATACTTTGAAGCATTCAAAACTCAAACTCAAAGTTGGACCAGATTTGTGTTTTCTTCGCCGCTCAATAGGTATTTTTCACAATGGAAGGAAATCATGCGGCTAGGCAAGACGAAATGCAATTTTCCCAGGACCAGTAAGTGACCTCCAAGTGTCACCAAGACAGCGAGTTCGATAGAAGAACAGGACAAGCTAGATGGCGTAAAGGAAGCTGAGCAATCAGAGAAATCTATTCTTGGTTTTGAAACATCTTTTGAGTTATCATTGTAAATCGGTTCATATATCGAGACTGTCAGTTGAAATTACTATAATTAGTTTAGAAGCTGAAACGTTTTGTTTTAGTCATTGTAATCAAATTGTATAAATGTTGGGGAATTTGATTGAATTAATGTTGGCATAAGTGCAAGAGAACCCTTTTGGTTGTTTCAAACTCTATTGTAATTTCTGAAGCTGAATTGAATATATATGCAAAAGATTTTGAAGTCTCTATGAAAAGATTATAACGATGGTGATATGAGCTTTGTCTTCCTTCATCGTATGTAGTTCCTGTGATCTATTATTCCATTTACACTTTATTTTGTTTAAATTGGATAGTTAAAGGCCCAAAATTCGTCTTATGATGCTCTTGGCTTAAGCAATTTAAACTGTGTGTATTTCTACTTAACAAATTTAGAATTCATTTCAATAATGCTCTGATGTAGTTATTTTTTTTCTTTATCTTCCTACACTCTATTTAAATTCAAGAATAACTCAGACTCATTGCCTAGTTTAGCCTTTATCCTCTAGAGAGTTCTATCGGCTGGTCATTGTTTTTGTTCACTTTCAGAATTTTGACTCCATAGCCCTGAGTGTTCCTCCCCTTCCTTGCCATCAACATTATTAAAAACCCCAAAACAACCCGAAATATAGCCACCAATTTCCAAAGAAATATCAAGTGACCCGAGAGAGCCCTCTCTGAGCTGAGAAGGCTAGTGCTTGATCTCTAAAGTAGGTTGAAACAGTTACCTCTGTCATTTGTCTATCAGCCAGACAAAATTTACAAAGTGCTAACACAGTCCATTTGAGTAGCAGTTTCTTTTTTAGACACATCTTCATTTATATTATGCGGTGTGCATGAGATTGATTCTAGTGATGCTTTGGATGGTAGTTCATGATTATCAGAATTTGAGTTGTATCTTATAGTGATTTCATTGTTTTTGTTCAAGGATTTTACTTCCCTCACAACCACTATTTTATAGTAGTGTAATGACATGTCTTCACACCTATGTCCTAGATTCCAACTCTTACCACATTTATGACAATTGTTTTCCTTCTTTTTGTCCCTTTTTGAGTGGTGATATTTAGTACTACTGTAATGAATTGATGCACCATAATTAATTGTTTTATATTGGAGTTTGAAAGATACCTCATGTTGTATTGAGATTTCATTCAATCATCTTCACCATGCTTCTGGCTTCAACCAAATTTTTCTATATTTATATTCAATTCACTGTGGATAATGGGTTTTAATCCTGAGATATACAATTTTAGCAATTGATCATTTGTAAGATCCATAAATCTATTAGCTAGGAATTCCCATTCATGGGTATATTCATTAATTGTTCTTGTTTGTTGTAAATGAGTGAACCCGCTAAAGGTGTCATTTTTTTCATTGTTGTGAAATCTCTTAAGAAGATCTTATGTGAAATTTTTTGATTAACTAAGAAACCACTAGTTATTTTTACCATCAGGTGAACCAGCCATAAGGATAACCTTCTAAGTATAAGGATGCCATCGATATTTTTTGTAGTTCATTGGAAGGTGGGTTCATGTAACATCTTCGTTACCAAACTGCTCTGATACCAAACTATAACATCCCCATTACCAAACTTCTTTGATACCAATTTGAAACCTTACCCAACCTACTACTGAGCAATGCTACTCCAAAATACAATGCGTAAATTCTACTCTAACATTAGTCTCTATAGTAATACTTGAAGTAACGCGCTCAGTCCCAAGCTGAGTCGTGCCACACAAACTTTCCTCTTTTTCCACAACTTAAAATAGTGGAAGTAACCATTTTGGCATCACACTCATGTTGGATTACTGAGAGGGGGGGTCAATCAGTAATAGAGCAATTCAATCCTTTTTAACCACAAAATTCAAGTGTTATATCAATGTAGCATTATCGTCCAATAGTTATAGAGTAAATAAACAATGAACAAATGAGCAATCATACACATACATAGTACACCAGTGTTTTTATGTGGAAACCCAAAGCAGGAGAAAACCATGGAATGATTTTCTTATATGTCTTTAAGAATTACATTCATTGGAAGCATTAACTTCCTTTGTTTTCCATCTGCAACTGGAAGGAGCCTCCAATCCCCTAGTTTCTCAGGCTACAACATGATGGAAGCTCCAACTCCCCAATTCTCTCGCTACAACCAGAAGGAGGCTACAACCCCCTATTTTCTCTGAATACAACTGGAAAGTGGCTAAAACCACTTGTCCTTGCCCCGTCCAACCTGTTAGCATCAGAAGTCACTCCTAGATTGCTTGCAAGAGCAGAGCCCAACGCCCATCAGTTTAAAGTCATGATTTGTTTATGAAGGGGTGATCAAATGGAGATAAAGACTCGAGGAGCTATTACTGTAACTCAGGGACTGGGTCTGGTACGAGGTCTGGAATCCTAACTTTAGTCAGTGGGTTGATTAAAAGATGAGAAGGTGGAAGACTTAGTAAGAGAGGTGAACAAATAGCTTTGGGCCACAGGCTTGCAGCGGTTTGTAGGGGAAAAACTCTGAATGCAGGATCCTCCTAGTTCATGGCTTCAAGAAACTGAATAGAAAACTTGATTGGATCCTCCAATTCCAAGTCATTCAGCGTTAAGGAAATCATAGAAACCGATCAGAGACTCTGTAACCATTACAGTGATCCATTACAACATCGTCTTATAACAACTACAACTCGATTGGATCCTCCAATTCTGAGCTGCTCTAACACAGCATAACAAAGATGTAAAGAAACTGGCATTCATCAGGAAAGAAGTCTCAGAAGTCCAGAAAATAACCAGAAAACAGTGCTTCATTAAAGGTTTACAACTGGGAGCTCTGCTCAACCATCGATACCTACAAAATGTGAGAAAACTCCTCTAAATACTTAGAGCAAAAACATAGAAGCCAATTCGAGACATCGCATTGAAGACATTACGTCTGCATGTTTACTGCACCTACAGTCTCTGGACAGTCGTGAACTTCAGACAGACGCAATCGTGCTCCAAAAGGACCTGTGAATGAATTGACAAGCTTACAGTCATTTCTGGACTTTCCATTTATGGTGGAAACGATGTCCAACCACCATCAACTACTGCAATAACTATTTCATTTGGATCAGGAAAGGCCCCAGTCGACTCTGTACCTACAGGACATGGGGGCCTTCTCATTCTGCCATTTGGATCTGCTCGGAGAATTTATGGTGAGACTAGCGGGTAGACGTGGAGGCCGTCGTGATGACTAGAGGACTGGACGGTGATCAGGCAGGGGTGACTTGGCATGCTCGGTGTGGATATGGGATGAGGAGAGGCCATGTGGATGGATGTGGCAGAGGGAAAGCGATAGGGAAAATGCAAGTGGCAGAATTCATGGGTTTTGAAGTGTACGAGCGAGGTGGAGGAACACAGGGGCCGGGAAAAACTGTGGTTAGCATGACACGGGGATATGACGTGGTGGCAAGGGATAGGTATGTGATGAGGTTTCGGGGTTTCGAGGTTTCGGGGATTCAAGATTCGTGGTGCTGAGGTGCACATGTACCCGGAACTCCCGATCCTCCGATTTGCGATGAACTCCTCTTCCATAAGCTAGCCCCTACTGGCTAGAACATGAACCATATGACGAATGCCTCTGTGTGATCATAGTTAAACCCTCCATCGGAGTTTCAGTGTTCACGATGACACAATGTTTGTGTCCACGAGACTTGCGATTTTTCGATTGCCGATGCGCCTTCCGTGCTAGCCCTTTGATTAGGCTCGGGTCCAAGTGACCACTACCATATGCCCTCGACCATACTTTCCATCGGGACTTCACGGTTTGTGATGTTAATGAGCATGCATCCTCCAGACTCACGATTCCCTGATCCCCGATGGCTCGTGGCCGTTGACCTGTCAACGGTTCGCTCCCCGACACGAAAGCCTGCCACCTGTCCTCCACGATTGAAAATTGTTCCCCACCGATCTGGAAATCGTGTATCGTGATTCTGCAACGCACAAAACTCTCGCTCCTGGGATCTCCGATACCATAATTGTTGCAGTTCCAGTGCTTCGTTGTTGGGCTATGGAGTCATTATTAGGCCGCAAAAATTAAAATGGAAATGAACTAAGAAACAAAAAGAACAATATTTACAAACAAAGGAGCCATCGGAGGCTTAGACAAAACATTTCTTCAGGAAGTGCCCATTCACTGGGTTGCTGAAAACTTCTTCACCTTCCAAATCTCACAACATGTATGTGTTATTTGAGAAAGTCTCGAAGATTCTAAAAGGCCCGATCCACAAGGATTCAAATTTGTTGTGTTTGCCCTTATCTTGTTTAGGAGCATCCCATTTTAGCACCAGGTCTCCTATCTGGAACCGCTCCTTCTTGGCCTTCTTATCGAACACTTGCTTGATCTTTTGTTGATGGTTCCGAATTCTATCCACTGTCTGCTCCCTAGCCTGTTGAACCTCTACTAGCTGATGAATCCTTTTGATCATGTCATTGGGCTCTGCTCCTGCAAGCAATCCAGGAGTGACTTCTGACGCTAACACAACTGCCCTGAGGTAGAAGTAGAATGATGGAACCATTGTCACACTATCACCGTGAGATATATTGTTGTAAACTTGTACCAATCAACCTGTAATCAACATGTAACAACTTGTACCAATAACCTGTGCCAACATTTACCATACATAAACTTGTACCTCAACCTATGCCATAAACAAATGCATCAACCATGCACCAAATCTGTACAAATAACCTGTCCAAACAACATGTAATCAACCTGTACCATAAACAAGTGCATCAACCATGCACCAACCTGTACCTCAACCTGTACCATAAACGAGTGCATCAACCATGCACCAAATATGTACCAATCATGCATCAAATACACATAAAATATGACTCATCAAGATGTACCAACATCATCAACTATACACCTCATGTGTGTGCCAACTCATCAACTACTTGTCTCAACCATGTACCCAACATGTACCTCAACCAAAAGACATCATTAATTTCATCATCCAAATCTGATTTGTAACTCTATAATAGACCTGGTGTATATGATCACATACCTACAAACCTTCATTAACTTTAACAACAAGAGACTAGCATTTTCATCAAACTTTACTTTAGTCTCGCATGACTAATTTTGGATTAGTCAACACCCTAACTTGAAATAATTGTCACTATGTACCTGTAAAGAATAAAGATCTGAAAACAGTACACAATGTTCTTCAGTGTCTTTTATACAATTCTTCCAGGTTTCACTACTTGGAATCTCTCAGAAAAGGAGTTATAGCAAAAATATCATATCTTGTTGAATTCTGGATTATTCTAGAGAGAGAACTTGTAGAGCATGCTCCACACAAATATTTGTTGTATGGATCTAAAAATGGTACACTGAATACTACATATTGTAGTCTAACCAATACATTTGGTCTTACTGAATTTGGATCTATTATGAATAAGTTATGACGTTTTTACACGAAACACTTGCTTTAGACTAGTTTCAGGACTAGCCACAAACTCTATTTTCCACGAAGTGTAACTCCAAAAAAACAATGACCCACAAGATGAAATTTTATCAAAGATACTTGGATATGTTTCCTCAACAGACTCCCAATTTCATGGTTTGAATCATTCTAGAAAAAAAATATTGCAAAATGGTGAGATGACCTATAAATAACATACCTTAGAAAGCATCATCAAAAGAATTTATCCTACCTTGAATTTCGGCCTTCTTTACTTCACCTTCCCTCTAAAATTAGGCTTATATATCCTTTGGTTACCTTAGTCACTTGTAGATATTCAATATTCTCAAGTGTGATTAAAATGAGAGAGCCTTGCCTCTTATTTATACTTTCATGTAGCTTCCTCAAGGGGTTACCTTTTAACCATCTTAACCCACTTTCCTTGTTTTAGGGTTAACCCACTTCTAACTACTTGTCCACTTAGTAATTTCTCCATCAAATTTATTATTTAAATAATTTATTTTGTATCCACTTTGACTTATAGTACACTCATCACTTCACTTTATTATTTACCTTCTAAAATCTCTTAAACCACTTTCCTTATTTTAGGGTTAACCCACTTCTAACCACTTGTACACTTAGTAATTTCTCCATTAACTTTATTAGTTAAATGATTTCATCTTTGAAAACACTTTGACTACTTTGACCTTTTTGGGCTTCTAGATGACTTATGAGGGTTCTCCAACTTCACATGGCCATAACTCTCTAACCATGAGGAGTTATGTGACGTTCCACATACCACCGAAAATTGCATAACATGTACTATCCATCTAGAATAGTTTTACCTGCAAATATATCAAAAATCATATCATTATCCATCAAACAAACTTGGGTCCATTACCCAAACCTTTTTGCTACCGTAATTCTCTACCATACTTTCTTCAAGGGTTGACATCAATGAAAACCAACCCAAATAATCAACAATATCCCCCTTTGGCATTGATGGCAACACTATGATGCAATACTGAAATCATGTCATGCAATACTGAAGTCATATCACTCATGCTCTTCTTGTAACCATTACTCCCCCTGGAACCATGCCTCTGTGCTCTCCATCTAATAAAACTCTCCCCCTTTGTCATCAATGGAAAAGGTATCTTTCCATCTGAGGTTGCTCCCCCTGACTAAACTCTTCCTAGAACTGATCTCCAAACCTGAATTGTCCTCTTATTGTGCTTCCTCGTGTAAATCTAAGGCATATAAGATAAGGATTCAAAATCATTCATTTTGGAGTAGAAATTACTCTGAGTCTCTGGTGAAGATACTCAAAGGATTCTCATG
Source organism: Picea mariana (assembly GCA_032191745.1). Classification (NCBI taxonomy): domain Eukaryota; kingdom Viridiplantae; phylum Streptophyta; class Pinopsida; order Pinales; family Pinaceae; genus Picea; species Picea mariana. Next base: position 58,300 of record JASDQU010013532.1, on the reverse strand, counting down.
AAGTGGTTTTGTAAATATGTCTGCCACTTGTTCTTTTGTGCCCACATACTCAAATCTAATTTTCTTCTCTGCAACCTATTCCCATAGAAAGTGATACTTTATTGGAATGTGCTTCATCTTGGAGTGCATCAACAGGTTCTTTGAGATAATGATGGCACTTGTATTATCAAAATATATTGGAATGGGCACATCATACTCAACTTGTATATCTGTCAAAGTTTGTTTCATCCATAGAACCTGAGTACAACATCATGTTGCTGCAATATACTCTGCTTCGACTATAGATAAAGATACTGATGATTTTTTCTTTCTTAGCCAAGATACTAAACACTCACCCATGTAGAATGTTTCTCCATTGGTGCTTCATCGGTCATAAACGCAACCTGCCAAATCTGCATTTGTGTAGGCAATAAGTGATAGATCATTTCCTTTTGGATACCATAATCCAAACTCTTATGTTCCTTTGAGATATCTGAAAATCATCTCCACTACTAATACATGTGATTCATTTGGTTCTGCTTGAAATCCTGCCACCTGTCCAACTTCCTGCATTACATCTGGTCTGGATGTTGTCACATATAGTAATCTACCAATCATTGACTTGTATTTCCTTTGGTCTGTAGACTTTGAATCATCATCTTTTCTCAACTTGCAACTAGTTTGCATAGGAGTGGTAACTGGTTTGCAATCTTCCATTCCGAACCTATTTAGAATTTTTCTGATATACTTAGCTTGAGAAATAAAAATTCCTTGGTTGCTTTGACGTATCTGAAGACCCAGAAAGAAGGATAGTTCTCCAAGTAATGAAATTTAAAATTCATTATGCATCTCCTTTGCAAATTTTTGGCTTAACCTGTCATCAATACTTTCAAAAATAATATCATCAATATAAACTTCAATTAATAAAATACCATCTTGAGTTACCTTGATGTAGACGTTGTTGTATGCACTTCCATTTCTGAACCTTGCCCGTTGTAGATATTTATCTAGTCTAGAGTACCATTTTCTAGGAACCATTTGTTCAATGTAGACTTCTTATTCAAGTTCCTCATTCAGAAAAGATGATTTCACATCCATAGTTGTACATACTTCTCAAGACTTTGCTACGCAAATGTCCATAATTTTGACTCATATGTCACTGTACTATCATGAACTACTACTACAACTGATTAATCTATCATATTGTACTTATTCTAACTAAATGCATTGAATCTGTCTACTCAAATTCTGCAAGTTACTTGAAGGATGGTTCTCTGGTCTATCTCAGCTACTGCATAGACTCCTCTTGTCTATTATTCATATTATCTAGGATTCTCTAAGCCGAATGGCTCAGAACAATTCTTTCTCTAAAGTGTATTCATCATCATCTTCATTAGTAGATTCATCATCTCTCTGAGCTCTGACTTCTTTCTTTCTTTCTGTGGATTCATGTTTCACTACAGTGCCTGAAAGTACAATCTCTTGAGCCTACTCCTTATTTACCTGTCCTTCTTTTCTTTCAATTATTTTCCTATTTCACTATAGTGCCTGACATCTTTCCTTTTCTCTGTAGAATTTTCTTCATATCATTTTATTTCCAATCTTGCAATCGCTAGGACCTGGTATTTGTTCACCTGTTCTTTGTGTTTTGAACATCCACTATCAACATACCAACCACGCTTCTTCTTCTTAGCTTGTAGAGCGAGTGTGCATTACTCATTGTTATATTGAGTATTCTTTCTTATCCATGTTCTTACATCTGATATCAGTGTTCTCTTTCATGGAAGTATCGATCATGCTTCTACAATCACTAGCTATGTGTCCATAGTTATGGCATTTGTAACATACGATGTTACATGGGAACACATAAGAATTTCTTGCTTGAAAATTTCTTTTATAATCCCTACAATCTGCAACCTTATGTCCAAAGTTAGTAAAATAGAAAAAATGACCATAAAAGAAATTTGCATACCTGGGAGTGAATGATATTCTTTGTGGCATAGTCCTTCTGAATTTTTGCCTTGACTGATCATGATCATGATTGAAGCTTTTTTGTGGCTTGAACATGGATGTTCTTCTTGAAGATGTATCTTCAATAGTTTTCTTGGATTCTGTTTGACCATGATTCCTTCCTTTGAGTACTTCTTCATAACTCTTTCTATTTTCTTCATTCTTCTTTTCTAGCAACCTAGAGTGCTTCTCTTCATTCTCTATAACTGATGTGGATGTTTTTGTCTCTTCAACGTTCTTTTTGAGATTGACGATTTTACTTCTCAATGTGACAACTTATTCTTCAAGCTTCTCAACCTCTTCTTCTTTCTTCATTATCTGAGACTTCATGACTTCTTATGTTCTTTTCGCTTCTTCAAGTTGAATTTTTAATGTGATTATTTATTCTTCAAGTCCTTTCTCTTCTTGACCAAACTCTGCCTCAAGCTGGTTTAGATTGTTAGTTATTTCCTTAAGATGATTTGTCAATATCATCTCTCTCATTTCGACTTATTCCTTTGCTTCTATGTTGGCATCCAAATACTTCTTTTGATATTCATGTTTTTCTTCGATCTTTCTGGCTTCTTCTAGTTGATTATTAAGTTCTCGATTACCTGTTGGGATTCTTCAAAAATGTGAACACTTTCCTTTTGTTTCATCAATTAATTCTTGAGTGACTTGTTTTCTTCTCTTAGTTCATCTAAAGCACTAATCAATTCTGCTTCATAATTGTCTTCCTTTTCAATTAGTTTTTTTGTATCATTTCCTTCATGGCATTTTATTTCAAGATGTCCATGTTTCTCATAATTAAAGAAAAACAACATACCTATGTTGATTATGTACTCTTCATACTGTGAGTATGTTTGACATGGTGAACATAATTCTTCTTGATTTGTATCTACATCTTCTTTGGCATTTTGTAAATCTATGATGGGTGAAGAATATATGTCACGTAACTTATCCCAAATTTCTTTGGCTGATGAAAATTTACCAACCTTTTCTCTTACCAGATTAGGTAATCCTTCCCAGATGAAATCCATTGCTATTTTGTTAGTCTTCTTCAATTCATTCTTGGCTGCAATATTTTACCTTTTTGAACTATCATAACCTGTAACAACTGATAGACAAATATAATATCCTTGTTCCTGTAAAAATACTTTCATTCTTCTACTCCACATATCATACTTTAAACCATTCTGACCATTAAACATTGGTACTCCATTCTCAGAATAATCCATGATCTCCTTCCAGTGGTTAAAATTTTTCCTAAAAGAACCTGCTTTGAAACCAATTGTTGGATTACTAAGAGGGGGGGGAGGGGGGTGAATCAGTAATAGATCAATTTAATATTTTTTAACCACAAAATGAAAGTGTTATATCAATGTAGCATTATCATCCAATAGTTGCAGAGTAAATAAACAATGAACAAATGAGCAATCATACACATACAAAGTACACCAGTGTTTTTATGTGGAAACCCAAAGCAGGAGAAAACCATGGAATGTTTTTTCTTATATGTATTTAAGAATTACATTCTTTGGAAGCACCAACATCCTTTGTTTTCCAGCTGCAACTAAAAGGAGGCTCCAACCCCCTAGTTTCTCAGGATACAACCTAGGGGAAGCTCCAAATCCCCAATTATATGGCTACAACTAGAAGGAAGTTACAACCCCCTAAAAACAATTCTCCGGCTACAAATGGAAGGTGGCTACAACCACCTGCAACCGCCCTTCCCCGTCCAACTGCCCTGATGTAGAAGTAGAATTATGGAACCACTCTCACACTATCACTGTGAGATATACTGTTGTAAACCTGTACCAATCAACCTGTAACAGCTTGTACCAATAACCTATGCCAACATGTACCATACATAAACCTGTAACTCAACCTCTACCATAAAAAAATGCATCAACCATGCACCAAATCTATACAAATAACCTGTCACAATAACCTGTCCAAACAACCTGTAATCAACATGTACCATAAACAAGTGCATCAACCATGCACCAACATGTACCTCAACTTGTACCATCAACGAGTGAATCAACCATGCACCAAATATGTACCAATCATGCATCAAATAAACATAAACTATGACTCATCAAGATTTACCAACATCATCAACTATACACCTAATGTATGTGTCAACTCATCAACTACTTGTCTCAACCATGTACCCAACATGTACCTACACCAAAATCCATCATCAATTTCATCATCCAAATATGATTTGTAACTCTGTAATAGACCTAGTGTATATGATCACATACCTGCAAACCTTCCTTTACTTTAACAACAAGAGACTATCATTTTCATCAAAATTTACTTTAGTCTCACGTGACTAATTTTGGATTAGTCAACAACCCTTACTTGAAATAATCATAACTATGTACTTGTAATGAATAAATATCTGAAAATAGTACACAATGTTCTTCAGTGTCTTTTATGCAATTCCTCTAGGTTTCACTACTTGGAACCTCTCAGAAAAGGATTTATAGCAAAAACTACATACCTTGTTGAATTTTGTCTTATTCTAGAGAGAAAACTTGTAGAGCATGCCCCGCATGGAATATTTGTTGTATGGATCTGAAAATGCTATACTAAATACTATAGACTGTACTCTAACCAATACATTTGGTCTTACTGAATTTGGATCTGTTATGAAGAATTTGTGATGTTTGTACCTGAAACACCTATTTTAGACTAGTTTCAGGACTAGCCACAAACCCTATTTTCCACGGAGTGTAACTCCACAAATACAACGACCCAAAAGATGAAATTTGTATCACAACTACTTGGATATGTTTCCTCAATGGCCTCCCAATTTCACAGTTTGAATCATTCTAGAAAAAATGTATTGCGAAAATGGTTAGATGACTTGTAAATAACATACCTTAGAAAGCATAATCAAAAGAATTTATCTTCCCTTGAATTTTGGCCTTATTTACTTCACCTTCCCTTTGAAATTCAGCTTAGATATTCTTTGGTTACCTCAATCACTTGTAGATATTCAATATTCTCAAGTGTGATTAAAATGACAGAGCCTTGCCTCTTATTTATACTTTCATGTAGCTTCCTCAAGGGGTTACCTTTTAACCATCTTAACCCACTTCTAACCACTTGTCCACATAGCAATTTCTCCATTAAATTTATTATTTAACTAATTTCTTTTGTATCCACTTTGACTTATAGTACACTCATCACTTCACTTTATTATTTACCTTCTAAAATATCTTGAACCACTTTCCTTATTTTAGGGCTAATCCACTTCTAACCACTTGTCCACTTAGTAATTTCTCCATTAACTTTATTATTTAAATAATTTCTTCTTTGCAAATACTTTGACTGCTTTGACCTTTTGGGGACTCTAGATGACTCACGAGGGTTCTCCAACTTCACATGGTCATAACTCTCTAACTGTGAGGAGTTATGTGACGTTCCACATACCACCATAAATGGCATGACATGTATTATCCATCTACAATAGTTTTACCTGCAAATATATCAAAACTCATACCATTATCCATCAAAGAAAATTGGGTCCATTACCCAAACCTTTGTGCTACCAGACTTTATTCAAGGTTTGAAATCAATACCAACCAACCCAAATAATCAACAACTCCAATTATGTTATTCTTATGCGCGTGGACTACTTCCCTGTGCGCACAAGTAAATCCAGCCTCTGATGCACACAAAGTATTTCCCTGCATGAATGACCATTCTAACCTCGTCTCAGAGACTCATGACTAATATCATAAGGTGAACATAACAGGAAAACTAACAAAAATTTTCATACTCATGCACAACTGCAAACATTGACTATCAACACCACACTTACATGTGCAAGCAAAATAACAAAGAATAACAACAATTACTTATATGAAACAACATACAAGAATTAAACCCATATTAAACAAAGATAAAATTTAAGCACACATTAAATGAGACAAGTACATAAAGACACTTATATTTTATGAAAAGTCAACAACTGCACGCAAAAATCAGATGTTCCTCCCAGCCATAGACTTTGTTGCCCATATACTTTCAGCAACAGGTCATCCCTGAGCTAGGGCTTAAATCCACCAGGGAAAAAGATTTCCTAATTCCAAGCTAAGGTCTAGAAATCAACATAATTTCTCATTCCAAGGTGGCATTGTTGCAACTAGACTACAGTCTCTCATTCCCCACATGCCTATTACACCCAAGGAAGTGTTCCCCTTCTCTTCTCAATAGTCCCTCGACTACCCCACTTCCCTTCCACGGTTTCAAAAATAAGTTGAATAAGAAGTATCAGAGCCCTGCAACTAATTCCTAGCACACCAGGGAACAATTCCTGACAAAAATTTCACCTAGAGAGAATGCCCACAAGTCTGACAACCCGCTTCTTCGAAAATGTTATCACGATTTTGTGGACAACTAAGGATATTATGTCTCGAGGCCCTCAAGTTGCAGATATGGAGTGCCAAGAGAATACATGACCAACAATACCCTTTTGCAAAATTGAATACCCCTCTCACCACCACAAATGGTCACACATTTTAAGATGGCACCCACCACATCAGTTGGCTTCCAGAAGGTAGTGGGCCTTGCTCCATGAGGTACAAGTAAATATTATGTTGAGCATCATTTCAAAATTTAATCCATTTGAGTATGGTGTATCTTATATTTCTCTATATTTCATGATATATGCTTGGACATTATGCCTTTTTCCCTGCTTCACCTTGGTGGTTGACATTGTTCCCTAGTAAGTGGTATTCCTTGGGGATGGTTTTGCTACTAGGAATTCCCTTCAAGAGCCATCATACCATTCCCTACCATACTTACCACTTTCCATCACTATTTTCCCCCATTTCCTTATCTCCTGGGATTTTAGGGTGTATTGACCCAAGAAGGGGTTGTCCCTCATTCTATGGGAAGAATGGGAGGAAGGCCCAGAGGGATTGATGTTGGGTAAAAGATAAATGCCTATGGATGAACATTCTAGATGCTTCTCCTAGGGATCACCCAAGAAATCAATGAAACGCTTATCTTTGAGTAAAGGGGGACCCAAAATGAATATGATTAAAAATTCTTAAAATGTTAGTTGAAGAATAGGAGGTCTCATCACGAGTCGGCCTAGCATGTCCATGAATATCTAGTGGTATGACATTACCATCATCTGGTCACCAAGCCAGGGTAATGGCTCTCAGTTTCATGTTGAGAGAAAGGGGGTCTCATCCTAAACCAGCCTTCTCATTTCCACTAGGTGTTTGTGGGTAACATTGCCATTTTTTGGACACCATGTCAGGGCAGTGGCCTTCAACCTTTCCTTAAAATTATGAAAAAATAAAAGAATGGAAAATAATGGGCTTGGAAAAAGTGCATTGCGGATGAAGGTACCACACACCCTCTACAAAGGCACTCATGAATGAGACATTACGACCTCTTGTGTGTCATGAGCCCTATGCCTATTGAGTCTTGACCCCAACCACTTCACCCACTTTACATGGATTAGAGAGGGATCTCTTGGAAACTCTCCTTGATCTAGGGAAAGATATACCCAATAGGACACCTCGTCAACCCTCCCATATTCAAGCTTGACAAGTTGCATAGTGTCTTTGAGCAATTAATTGTTTGATATCGTGATCTTTGATGTACATTCTTAGGTGGCTCATTTATTGATTGGATTCACTTATCATGATGTTATGACTTGAGATCCTTGGAGAGAGTGCTTGTTTGTCTTTGCAGGACCTAGATGGTGGATAGTTTTGGAAGAACAAGCCTAGCTTGCGCTTCCATGGGGATGCAAACCCACAGGTTGGATGCCAAGGGTCCACATGCCAGATCATAGGGACAAAGTATTGGAGACCTAGAAGATGATGTGGAAGACTTAGCCCAGCTCTTACTTGCCAAACAATTTTCCTATGAGGGGAAAAACACCCTATTTTTATGATTGACGTCATATTTTGGGGGTTAGAGCATGGTGGTGAGGTGATATACATTGGAACTTGCATGTTTTGATGTTTTTGAGGCTTTGACCATGAAGGAAGACATTTGGATGCTTGACACATGGATTTTGGAATCCTTACTACCCTCCTACATCACCAACGACCTTCTCATAGTGCCAAAACATCCCCTAAAGGGGTGATGTCCATGTAAATTAGGGTTTTATTTGTGCAAAAGTGAAATTTTAAATGAATGTTTTAATATCACTTTGTTAAAGGGGGGGAAATTAGGGTTGTTGACCCCTAGTCTTGTGGTTTACCCCTAAATATGTCAACAAGTCACCTTTGTGACATTTTGTATAAATAAGAGATCATAAGATCCCATTATAACATAACTCTCCCTCTTGTGTGAAGACTTGATCTGAAATTTTCACTACACTTGGAATATTTGTCTCTTGTGCTCTTGTTTATGGTTATATTTGGTGAATGGTTGATGGAGGAATGAGGCACTATCCTTGGATGAATGGTTTATAGCTGTTATGGTGGATTATCTTAGCATCTTCTTGATTTGGTATCGTTTTTACTCTTATGTTACCATTTGTTTCAAGTCGAAGATTATCTTGCTAGGAGATAAGTGGGAAGTAATAGCATTTACACCCCCACTCTAGTATTCATCATTTATTTCTTGAAGTTTATTGATGTCGCAAGGGTTTGTTTGAGGAAGTAAGAGCATTTACACCCCTCATTCTCAAACCCTAACTAGAGATACTTTCCTTGGGAAGTAAGAGGGTTTACACCCCCAAGGAAGTGGCATCTTTAGTTCATTTAATTGACTCCATTAACCCAATATTTAAAGGCACTAGTCATTTCTTTTTTGCATTGGAGATATAAAATCGTTGACTTGGGAAGAGTGATTTTTGCTAGTTTCAAGTTTATATTTTTGGAGAAGTGTTCCTTGAGCCTTGAACTCTATTGCCTCATTGAGGCATCCATCTTATCCCACTACTTTGATTGATGTTGTAAACATTAACCTACATCCATTAGGGCTGCATAACCCTAGCTGATAAATTTATTTTATCTCACAAACTAACCCTCAGAATTTTCTCTAACTTCACTCACCTAGTCTACTAACTAGGGCACACTTTTTGGGCTAGTTCTTGAAACTTTTCTATAGTTGATTTTGTTGTTTCATTTCATTAAATGATACATCCATAAGACGTATCACTTTTATAATAGTTTTATAACAATTTCACTACGAAAAATCACTTTTATAATAGTTTGTTTTATTCATTCCTAAAGTGTTATATTCAAGCCTTAATTGATTGCCAAATTCATTGATAGTATTGTTGGTTGATCTTATGTGTTTACATGCTGATTTAGATGCTTTACTTGTTGATATAAATTGTTATCTTCTACTGAAAATTAGGGACAAAAAGCTTAACTTTCTGATCCATACTAACATATATCATTGCAAGATGTCTTTCTTTGTGTCTTAGGTAGGTACAATCATCCGGAGAAGTACTACACCTTTGGGGAAACATTTGTTGGGTTTACAAGGCATCTCTTTCCACTTCTCATTCAAATTAGATTTGACTTCTAGGGGTTCCACTTTCATCATCCATACATCTACATATCATTCCCCCTAGGGTCACCAGGATCGCCTCCCTAGAGTTACTTAGTCACCCTTGAAGTGTGGGGCCTACATCAAGGTGACATTGGGTGTAGGATTTCCTAGTTTTAGCACTTGATTTTATGGCTGGGTCAGATTTTCCCAACCTACAACTTGTGCTATAAAATTTTGGCATCGTTGTTGGGGAGGATTTTGAATCCTCTTTCGAACCCTAAGTACACTTTGGCAAGTTATCCTAAATCCTTTATCCCTTAGTTTTCCTGGCGAATCCACCCAAGGGACGTTCCCTTTCCATATTTCTTGATGAGCTCTTTTTGAAGCTCATCTGGAAACTATGCCTTCCATGAGCCCACCTTTCTTTTCCCCCCTTTCCCTCTTTTGATGACCCTCGACCTCATCTGACATTTCTTCTGAGGTATTTCCCTAAGTAATGGAAACATGGCTCTATGGCGCTTCCATGAAGAATACAAAGCCTTGTATCTTGAAGCTATTAACAGATACCCAAACAAGTGCCCAATAAACCAATTTGATGTCCTCCCAAAGTTCGATGGTAATTCATTTTCGGTCATGGCACACATTGTTGAGTTTAACAGATGCATCTACTATGCAAATGTACTACATAAATATGTATGCCTACAGTTGTTCCTGTTGTCCTTGGGAAATGAACAAAGGGATTGGATCAATAATTATTGCAAGCCAAGAAGTATATCTTCTTTGACGATCCTCGTTAGATAGTTCCTTAAACATTGGGGACCAGAAACTCAAAGTATTAAAGATACAATTGAGGACATGGAGGACACTTTTTCAAGAGAAGGTTTTGACCTTGATCCTATTGAAGGTTTGAGAGAAACTCTTCTTCCATAGTTTGTTGAAATGACAGTTGAAAAACAAGAAGTTGACAAAACCAATAAGGAAAATTTTGAGCATCTCAAGCAATGTAGAGATGAAGACTTAGAATTTTGTGAACAACTAATAGAACTTTTCCATGATAAGGACTTTCTGGTTAAGTTTTGTCAACAAAGAAAAGAGTAGCTTGATGCCATCATAGAAGATTATGAGAAAATGCCTACCCAAAATTTAGCCTGGGAAGTGGTTATTGCATATTTTAGAACAGATTCATTATACGATGCTCTGACCGAGAAGTATAGATACCAAGAGAGCTTACCAAGTGATGATGAACCGCTCTTCATGCCCGATGAACTCTATAAACGCGTTCTAGATCAAGATAAATATGGTGAGTTATTTGAACCTATTGAAGATGATGAAGACTTGGCCGAAGAGCATATTCATGAAGAAATGTTTCAGGAAGACTTCAATGATGAAGACCCTGATGAAATACAACACCCCGATGAAGAGACAATGGTATCCTTTCTCCCCCTTGATGAAGATGATATCATTCAGGCTTGTTCTCCTCATGCATATGAAGATGAAGTATCTTCCCTTCCAGTTGAATACGTCCATGCCCCTTCTCCTCCTACACACAAACATGAAAATATGGTCATTTTCAGTCATATTGATGGTCTTATTAAATTATCCCTCGATATGATTGATGTGCCTATAAACACTTTCATATGGATTGGTAGATGCAGATGGGATCTTAGTTGTCTCAAATTTAATAGAGACCCCATTTATGACATTGAGGGTAGCTCTTAAGTAGAGGGGGTGTACTCATCATCAAAGGAGTGGTCCTCATATGTATATATTTCAGATGTTTGGTTGTCTGGTGATGATATGGTTATATATTTGTCCCCCCCATTCGAGGACGACTTGTCACAACATACTTAGAGTGATATTCAATCATCCTTTGGTATGTACCCTTTTAAGGATGCATATTTGTTTTATGAAGACTTCCAACCATTGTGATCAGTTTTTTATGAATACTAGGATGTGGCCACCTCAGAGCAATAAGAGGTTCATTATTCAAAGTAGAAGTATTTTCATCTCGGAAATTTCCATGGAGATTCATAGGGGAAGAGGAGGTGTTTTTCCACACCTAAGATTGTACCTTACCTCTTACCCTCCTCTCCAAGATACCATGCAGTATTCTTCTGATCTCTCATTTCCTCTCAGTCCTCAACAAGCAGTGAGTCTTTATGTGTAGATGAAGATGATCCCTCGTCTATATATAGTATCCCCCTTCAGAGATGAATTGTTCAGTCTTGTGGATACACTTTCAGGTGGGATAATCAGGCTGATGGTTTCTCTTTCCAGTAGGATTTCCTCCCTTCCACCCATCTTCATGAGTTTAATTTCATGATCGATTATATGTATGTTTATACTCATGATTATTATGTGCTTGAATTATCTTTGTTGTATTATATGATTAATCACGGGGGAAATACTTTGATGAGATGATCAATTGGTTGTATGACTGAACCTGACATCATCCAACACTTGTGTTTTAGGGCCCCAAAGCCCCAGGTAAGTAGGTAATTCATTTTGATTCCCTGCATTTGCATCTTGATTTTCTCATACTAGTTTAAGAATTTCATTTTCATTTTTCTCTATTTGCATATTGATTTCATGCTTAGCTTATAAATAAATAAATAAATGTCAAAAAATTCATTTTCTAGATTAGTTTCCATTTTGGATTATATATATATATGGATGAAGGGTGATAGCACCACCCTATATGCTTTGATCCCTTTGCCTAATTTTTTGGTGGGCATGGGTCTATCAGGAGATGTTGTGGTTCTCGTTCGCTCTACGACGAGCACATGTCCCCAAGTAGGAGCTAGATGTTATCCCCATTTTGTGGATAACTAAGGAGATTATGTCTAGAGTCCCTCAAGTTGCAGATATGGAGTGCTAAGAGATTACATGACCAGCAGTACCCTTTTGCACAGTTGAATATGGCATCCACAAATGGTCACAGATTGTCACACATTTTCATATGGAATCCACCACATCAGCTGGCTTCTGAAAGGTAATGGACCTTGCTCCATAAGGTACAAGTTAGTATTATGGTGAGCATCATTTCAATATTTAAGCCATTTGAGTATGTGGTATCTTAGATTTCTCTATATTTCATGATATATGATTGGAGATTATGCCTTTTTCCTTGCTTCACCTTGGTGGTTGAAATTGTTCCCTAGTAAGTGGTTTTCCTTGGGGATGGGTTTGCTACTAGTAATTCCCTTGAAGATCAATCGTACTGTTCCTGACCATACTTACCACTTTCCATCATTATTCCCCCACATTTCCTTATCTCTTTGGATTTTAGGGTGTATTGACCCAAGAAGGGGTTGTCCCTCATTCTATGGGAAGAAGGGGCTAAAGGTCCATAGGGATTGATGTTGGGTAAAAGATAAAATCCTATGTATGAACCTTCTATATTCTTCGCCTAGGGATCACCCAAGAAAGAAATGAAACACTTATCTTTGAGTAAAGGGGGACCCACAATGAATATGATTAAAAATGATTAAAAGGTTAGTTGAAGGATAGGAAGTCTCATCATAGGTCGGACTATAATTTCCATGAATATCTAGTGGTATGACATTACCATCGTCTAGTCATGAAGCCTGGGTAATGGCTCTCAGTTGCATGGTTGAGAGAAAGGGGGTCTCATCACAAGACAAACTTATCATTTCCACTAGGTGTTTGTGGGTGACATTTCCATTATCTGGACACCATGCCAAGGCAGTGGCCTTCAAACTTTCCTTAAAATTATGAAAGAATAAAAGAATGGAAAATAATGGGCTTGGAAAAAGTGCATTGCAGATGAAGGTACCACACACTCTCTACAAAGGCACCCATGAATGAGACACTACAAACTCTTGTATGTCATGTGCCCTATTCCTATTGAGTCTTGACCCCAACCATTTCACCCACGTTACATGGCTTAGAGAGTGATCTATTGGAAACTCTCCTTGACCTAGGGAAAGATCTACCATATAGGACACCTCGTCAACCCTCCCATATTCAAGATTGACAAGTCACATAGTGTCTTTGAGCAATCAATTATTTGATATAGTGATCTTTGATTCACATGCTTAGGTGGATCATTTATTAATTGGATTCACTTATCATGATTTTATGACTTCAGATCCTTGGAGGGCGTGCTTGTTTGTCTTTGCAGGACCTAGTTGGTGGGAAATTTTGGAAGAACGAGCCTAGCTTGGTCTTCCATGGGGCCGCAAGCCCACATGTCGAATGCCAAGGGTCCACATGTCGGATCACATGATTGGAGACCTAGAAGGTGATCTGGAAGACTTATCACAGCCCTCACTTTCCAAACAATTTTCCTAGGAGGGGAAAAACATCCTCTTTGAGCTTGACATCATATTTTGGGGGTTAGGGCATGGTGGTAAGGTGATATACATTGGCACTTGGATGTTTTGAGGTGTTTGAGGATTTTACCATAAAGGAAGACATTTGGATTCTTGACACATGGCTTTGGGAAGCATTAATACCCTCCTACAATACCCACAACCTTCTCTTAGTGCCAAAAAATCCCCTAAAGGGGTGACATCCATATAAATTAGGGTTTTATTTGTGCAAAAGTGAAATTTTAAATGAATTGCTTAATATTACTTTGTTAAAGGGGGAAATATTAGGGTTGTTGAACCCTAGTCTTGTGTTTTACCCCTAAATATGTGAACAAGTCACCTTTGTGACATTTTCTATAAATAAGATATCATAAGATCTCATTATAACATAACTCTCCCTCTTGTTTGAAGACTTGATCTGAAATTTTCGCTACACTTGGCATATTTGTATTGTGTGCTCTTGTTTGTGGCTATATTTGGTGAATGGTTGATGGAGGAGCGAGGATCTATCCTTGGATGAATGGTTGATGGAGGAGTGAGGATCTAGCCTTGGATGAATGGTTTCTAGATTTTATGGTGGATTATCTTAGCATCTTCTTGATTTGGTATGGTTTTTACTCTTCTGTTATCATTTGTTTCAAGTCAAGGATTATCTTGCTAGGAGATAAGTGGGAAGTAAGAGCATTTACACCCCCACTCTAGTATTCATCATTTACTTCTTGAATTTTATTGATGTTGCAAGGGTTTGTTTGAGGAAGTAAGAGGATTTACACCCCTCATTCTCAAACCATAAATAGATATACTTGTCTTGGGAAGTAAGAGGGTTTACACCCCCAAGGAAGTAACATCTCTAGTTCATTTACTTAACTCCATTACCCAATATTTAAAGGCACTAGTCATTTCTTTTTTGCATTGGAGATATTAAATCGTTGCCTTGGGAAGAGTTTTTTTTGCTAGTTTCAAGTTTATCTTTTTGGAGAAGTGTTCCTTGAGCCTTGAGCCTTGAGCTCTCTTGCCTCATTGAGGTGTCCCTCTTCTCCCACTACTTTGATTGTTGTTGTAAACATTAACCTACATCCATTAGGGTTGCATAACCCTAGCTAATAAATCTCTTTTATCTCACAAACTAACCCTAATAATTTTCTCTAACTTCACTCACCTAGTCTACTAACTAGGGCACACTTTTTGGGCTAGTTCTTGGCACTTTTCTATGGTTTATTTTTCTGTTGCATGTCATTAAATTATACATCCATAAGGCTGATAATTTACTGCAGAAAATCACTTTTATAATATCTTTCTTTATTCATTCTCAAATTTCTATATTCAAGCCCTAATTGATTGCCAAATTCATTGATAGTATCGTTGGTTGATCTTATGCTTTTACATGCTGATTTAGATTCTTTACTTGCTGATATAAAATGTTATCTACTTCTGCAAATTAGGGACAACAAGGTTAACTTGATGATCCATACTAACATATATCATTGCGAGGTGTCTTTCTTTGTGTCTCATAGAGGTACAATCATCCAGAGAAGTACTACACCTTTGGGGCAACACTTGTTGGGTTTACAAGGAATCTCTTTCCACTTCTCATTCCACTTAGATTTGAATTATAGGGGTTCCACTTTCATCATCCATCCATCTAAATATCATTCCCCATAGGGTCATCGAGAATGCCTCCCTACAGTGACTTAGTCACCCTTGAAGTGTGGGACCTACATCGAGGTGACATTGGGTGTAGGATTTCCTAGTTTTGGCACTTGCTTTTGTGGTTGGGTCGGGTTTTTCAAACCTACAACTTATTCTATATCAAACAATAAATCTATCACCTAGAGATATTGCTCACAGGCTTGAAAACCCACCTCTTCAACAACAAATACTCTAATTACAATACATAAAACCTTTTACAAGATTTTGTATGTAGATAAGGTAATAGTCGTAATTCCTAGATGGTCCAACCCCTTCTGCCCATGAGAAAATGAATGACTAATTCCCCAAGAATGAGTTCCTCTTTTCTGAAATACACTAAGGCCAACAATATATATCACATGCCTTAAATTGGACACTTGTCACCTTTAGAACTAGATTTAGCCACTTGGTGACTCGTTCCCATCCCTCGAGAACTTAGGATAAACAAATATCCATAACTTATACTTTTCGGAAATGTTAATAAAATATATTCCCTAGGATTTGAGTCCCCCTTTTTCCACTTTTGGTGGAGTTACCCCCCTGTCTCTTTTCGTCTTGTCTGTCTGCACACAATGATGTGATATTATTAGTAAATTGAGTATGATTAATTTTACGTGGATAGGCTCACTGACCTATTTTCATCCTGGCTCACCAGCCTCATAACCACAGAGGCTCTTGAGAAACCACGTGCACTTAACCAGGTGTGTGCATCACTATGAAATGTGTGCACCCTTTCTTTGATAACAATTCTCGTGCACTACTTAAGTGTGTGAAAAACCACGACTTGGTGCCAGCGACTCACCAACCTATATGTATGTTTACATTTTCAATTGGTACCAGTAGCTCACCAAATTATATGTACAATTACAAAGGGTTTCAGATTAGGGACATTACAGTTGATAGAAAAAATCCCTTCGATTTTATTAACCCACGTGATAGACTTTCTACAGTCTATTCTATCAGGTTTAGGTATATCAATTTTGACTTTATTTAGACAACCTATGTTATCTTGATATATTTGTTCACTGATGTTTAATAAATTTGGGCTTGGTGGCGATCTTCAATGGACTAATGGTTGCACTGATAATGCATCTACCCTTCAGACTCCATCTTTGTCATTTCTTCTCATTATTATGATCTCTAGAAATCATTTATATGAATCCTCCATTACCTTATCAATTATCTCTCTGAACATTTTATGTCTTTCTTCTATTAACTTGTCAATTGTGTCCCCTCATTCCTTTTTTCCCTCTCCTAACTCTTGTTTTCCTTTCTCAATAGTACTGAGGTGATGTCTTAAATTGTTGACTTCATCTCTAGATCGGTTAACATTTGTGTGTAATTCATTATTTCTAGCCATCTTGGAGTTGGTCTTTTTCTTTGCAGACTCCAATTTTTATAGATAATGTTTTTATAAAGTGACCTTACAAACAAAAGGTTGATTTTTTTTTTTATAAAATGAATTTATAACCCAAGTTGACCTTAGTATATAAATTCCCAGGTAAAAATTAAGAGTAATTTTTAGGAGACATGATTTTAGGAAAGGCCATATGGTTGTATGGAAAGGTCAAATGATGATTGGTTGAATTGATGGGTGGATGTACAGATCGTATGACGACAGTGTATGAAAATTTATTGTGGAAATTATTGCATAGGGTGTTACTTGGTGGTTGATATATTGTATGGCACAGGAATGAGTGTATCAATGTATAGACAATGCAGAATCACAATGGATGATGGTAGAGTATAGACTATACAGATGATGATGAAGGAAGTTGGTATGAAAACAACAGATGTATGGATTGGTTGCTAAGGAATTTTAAAATTGTGGAAATTAACCCACAAATTGCCAAGATTATGATTTGATACTAAATGAGATAAACGAGATTGTTTATCACTAAGTTGCAAGAATATTTCTGCAATTGTATATATAAGAATACATTGAATAATAAAATGATTGATTGTATGATAATAATGATGATTATTTACAATGAGCATTGTGATGGTATAGTTATATGCATTGATTGCTCATGAGGTGAAGGGATGTGTGTCCTTTGAATTTTCATTAACCTATTGATACTATTGTTGTTGTTGTTGTTGTTATATCGATTATTATGTTTATAATAATATTTTATCATTTCCCACAAATTGTTTAAAAGTATTCTTAAATGAGATGGTTACTCCTAGATTAGCATCCTTTGGAAGACTTGACATTATTTAAAAAAATCCAAGTTGTTCTGGGCATAAAACACAACTTAATCACAAGGTAAGGAAATCCATGGTTATGTGGTATAAATTTCATTTGAATGTGATCCACCACTTTTCAGAGACAATAGACATGATACATATAACAATTGTTTATCCTTATAATGAATATATAATTTAGAAGTTATTTTATCCATTTGCATTGAACTAAAAATTCCTTCTTGCATGTGTGCTCCTTTGGAAGCACACACCATAATTATTGGAATATATTCCTCGGTAGCGTGCTTGATCAGATGGGTTATTTTCTCACCTACTATCTCCTATGAACAAAAGATCCCTGGCTCTGAGTGCAATACGAGTACTATTTAATTGACCTATGCATGTTTGAATAACATCAATCAAACCTATCTCTATTTGATAGGATGTGATATGATTCTTATAAGTTTCATTCTCAGAATGAGAAGGTTCATCCTTAGAATGAAAATGAAAAACATCTAGAGTGTACATGTCTTCATCCATAGGATGTCAAGTGAGTCTTGTCTTTGTAGTAGACAAATTTGTTAACATATCACCAAGCCATTTTATATTTACCTAATGATATTGAGATATTGTAGTAGTTGATGTTACTAAATTAGCAATTTGATTTTTCATGCTTCCTATTAGGAATTGTTTCCCCTACTTGCTATATCAAACACCAAAACAAAATCTTCTGATAAACAACGAGAATTGTTAGTTGGATTTATAATATGGGTATCTATATGTTATGCAAAATGTAAGGTGCCATATTAGGATTGCATTTCCTAGTTTTATGCCCTAAAAGAACTCTTGCATCCATCATCTCTTCCAAATCAATGTTCTGATATATTTTGCTCATTCTCATTCATTTTCATCACCAAAATAATGAAATAACATGGACCATAATATTTAATTATTCTAATGGAATTGATTACATTTCAAATATTGTTTGTCTGTCTAGTAGGTGGTATAAATGTCTTCACTCATGGAATATTTGATACTCTTCCTATTATATTATAGAATGAATAATCATGAACATAACAATAATCTATTTATCAATACTATTAAATTAATGGTTGTTTTAATATATTGTGAGGATTTTCTAAAATCATGTATGGCGGAGGAGGTGATGGCAAAAGTAGGCGATGGAGATGGTGGCTAGGGTTTTACCCTGTATCGACTTCGTGGTTTTCTATGGGTTGACGGGAGGGTCCACGGCTGGGGCCGATTTCTTCCTGGTCTGGTGTGGTTTTCGCTTAAGCGAGATGGTTTTATTGGGGTCGTTCCCACATCATACTTGTCTGCTCTTTTTTCCTTTTCTTCCTCGCTTGCAGGGAGGCATCATGGGATGCAATGATTTTTTCGAATCTGGGTGGACAGTTGGGGGATCCCATGGCAAGGGACCCAAAATTTTCTACTAGCATTTCATTGGGGGTTTTGGCAGTGAACACAGTGGACTCGGAGTCTGGTCTGTCAACTACCTCGGGCTCGGATATTTCGAAAACGAACATTTTGTCTTATTCAGAAGTCTTGGTTTTTTCATCTGTAATGGTTAGTGTGTCTCCTGTGGTTTCTTTGTCGGGTTTGGATCATGGGTTGGATCATTATTTGGCTCTGTCGAAGTTAGTTTTGAGTTCCTTGGTCCCAAATCCGGGGATATTTTCAATGGGGACAGTCGGGGTACACATCAGAAGCGCTTGTTGGTGGCAGACTCAAATGCCTCTTTCTCTCCATCGGAGGTCTTCAATGATTCAGGCACTTTTCCGAAGGTTGTTGTGACTATGGGGGATATTTTTCAAGGGGTCGGTGTATTGGTCGAGGATGTTGTGAGATCTAAACATCCTCTCTATAATCCTGGTTATAAAGGATTTGATTTAGCTGGGGCTTGGGTGGGTCTAAAACCTAAGGGGGGTCTAAACCATTCAGCACATATGGGTGCTCAGTGTGCTTGGAATAGGACTAACTCGGACCATTTGGTTTTCAATGAGAACATTGATATGGACCGTGTGGTGGAGTTTTCTGAGCTGGTTGTGGTGGGAAGGGTGTGTGGGAAGTGGTTGGGTGTTGTTTTCTTGCAGTCTTGGGTTGAAAATACTTGGGGATCAAATATTTCTCACCCCCCAAGTATCTGTTTATTAGCTAAGGGTTGGTTTTCTTTCATTTTCTCTGCCTCTGATGATGTTTTTGGGGCTTTGTCTAAAATTTGGAGTATGACTGGGATGCCAATTGTTCTAAAACGATGGACTCCCAATTTTGATGCTAAGTGGGAGAGGGTGGATGTGGTTCTCGTCTGGGTTCGGTTACCAGGTCTCCCTATGCAGTATTGGAACCCTGCACATTTTTTGGCCATTGGAAACAAACTGGGAGAGTACATTGAAGAGGATATGTCTTTTGAGGACACAGGCTTGATGTCTATGGCTAGGATTTTTGTGAAGTTGGATCTTCTTCCGAGATTACTTAAGGATTTGACTATTGAGGCAACTTCTAGATCCTTTATTCATCCTTTGGATTATGAAGGCATCCCCTTCAGGTGTCATAGATGCCATATCTATGGACACAGTGTAGCGGATTTTAAATTTCCTTTCAAGGGGAAGTTGTGGGGCACTTTGGGTGTTGATTCTGTTGCTGCGTTGACATGTGTGAACTTGGAGCCTAGGAAAACAGGGGATGCTCCTATGGTGGCATCAAAGGTACATGTCTCTAGTAGGGACAAGGGGTGGCACCCCTATTCATCTGTTGATGTTGATTCGATTGGCATGGTCTCGGACTGGCCAAAGGTATAGAAATATACTAAATTGGCTTGTCCAAGGTCCTTTCTGGTGTCAGGTAAATTGTCAACTTCTTTTTCTCCAGTTGCTACTTCATTAACTTATGATTTGTTGTTTCCGTCGAGAAATTTGGGGATTGATGCTTTTTCTACTTTGGGTTCCTCCACTGGTTTCTCTCAGCCTCGCCCTGGGGCAGATTTTTGTAATATTTCTCTTGTTGGGGTTCTCTTCCCCCCTCCAATTAGTACCCTGTTAGCCACTCTTGCGGGTAATCTGGTGTCGGAGGTTACTTGTGTTTCAGGGGTTTCTTTCCCTTTGTTTAGCAATGAGGTTGTGGGTAATTTGGTTCTTTCTACTGTCGGTCTTGACCTTCTTTCGGAGTCTATTCCTTCCCTTTCTACCTCTCCTATGGCTTTGAATGGGACTCCTTCCCATTCAGGCAACCAGTCGTCTTCTGGAACCTTCTCTTTAGATGGGACTAGGGTTCGTTATTCTCTTCGCAACAGGGCCATTTTAACTAAGGACATTGGTGCGTGTGGTGAGGGGGACCTCATAGGGCATGGTTTGGGCTCTCTCCCAAGGGCTCCTTCTTCGTCTCAAGGTTGAGGCAGGAGATCATATTTACTATTGGCTCAAGATCGGGCCAAAATTGACTTGGCCTCTGGCAGACAATCTTCTATAGAATGGGCACTTAGAGAAAATCATTCCCATGAAGTGGTTTCCCTATGAAAATCATCTCCTTTAACTATAGGGGGTTGGTGAACCCTACAAAAAAATCGTCTTTAAAAATATTAGTAGTTGTTGTCGCTCCGGATGTTATTTTTCTTCAATAAACTTTGGGGATTACTGAACTGGTGGTTGCGTTGTTAGAATCTCTACTACCAGGTTGGTATTTTGCGGCAGTGGATGCAAAGGGATGCTCCGGGGGTTTGGTCATTGGATGGTCTCTTAAGAAATGCAACTGTGAACGGATTTGGGGTTTTGAATCGGGGATCGGTCTCAATATTGTTTCTACTGACCTGGACTATTCCTTGACTCTGGTTAACATCTATGGACCCTACATTGATAAGCAATGATTTTGGGATTCACAGGCAAAATTTTATTAGTTCAATGCTAAGGAGATTGTTTTGGGTGGCGATTTTAACTTTCCCTTAGGCGCAGCGGAGGTCTGGTGTCCTCGTTCAAACCTAGACCCTTTGACCAACTTCTTTATTTATTTTCTTGAATTCCATGGGTTGTTGGATATTGAACCTGTACAATTATAGTCGACTTGGAGGAATAGGCAGACGAGGGATGATCATGTTGCTAAACGTCTAGATTGTTTCCTTCTGAAGGAGGAATTGGTGGAATAATTGGCCCTTGTACGTCAATGGGTTTCCTATAGCGGTGAATCGGACCACAATCTGATTGTTCTAGAATTATGCGGTAGGGTCCACCTGGCTCACAATCCCTTTGATTTTTTTGAGGGTTGGTTAAAGGATCCAAAGTATCAAGCCTTGGTTCATAATATGTGGATTCCCGTCAGAAAAATTCTAGCTACTCATGTTGCTATTCTATTTTTGGAAAACCTAAAAAGAATCAAACAGGGAACCATTTCTTGGGCACATGAGAAAAAATTAAAAGAGGAGCAGGAGTTATTATACATAGAACGGAATCTGTTGGATTGGCAGGTTGGCTCTGGTAGGGGGTTTTGTTCTAGGGAGGACAAAGAAGAACTTGTCCTATTTTAACATCGGTTGAGGGTCCTTTTGGCAGGTAAGGAATCTTTGTGGCGACTCAAAAGTCATGTTATTTCACTCTTTTTCCAAAGGAAGGAAAATGACCAACACTATTTGGGGCCTTAAACAGGGCAATGGCCAAACTGTCAATTCTTTTGAAGGTTTTTCTACTTTGGGGATTTCTCATTTTAAATATCTTTTCAAGGCTCATGCGGGATCCTCCATTGTTGAAATTGTTAATGTTGCTAGGATTTTTCCTCGTTTTGAGGAGGAAGAAGAACGATTGTCTTTGATGGAAGAGGTTACTGAAAAGGAATTATTAGAAGTCTTGCATTATTTTCAAAAAGGTAAAATTCTAGGTACTGATGGTTGGCCGATTGAATTTTATATGGGTTTTTTCGACTTGTTGGGTAATGATATTTTAAAAGTGGTGGAAGAATCTAGGAAAAATGATCATATACATGAACCACTAAATTCCACCTTCATCGCTTTAATTCCTAAGGCCAAAAATCCCTCATCCTTTGATAATTTTCAACCTATTTCTTTATGTAACTGTCTTTATAAGATCATTTCTAAAGTTATCATTCGGAGACTAAAATTTATTATTTCTAGGCATATTTCAAGTGAACAGTTTGGTTTTCTGGTGAGAAGACAGATTCATGAGGATATTGGGGTTGCACAGGAAGGACTCCACAGTTTGAAAAGAAGAAAACTTAAAGGTGAGGTTATAAAAATTGACCTATCAAAGGCCTATGATAGGGTAAACTGGCTTTATATTCGAATGTTGCTGATACACCTTGGCTTTCGGGTGGCTTTCACAAATTGGATTATGGGATGCCTCTCTACTGTTTCATTTTCCATATTGATTAATGGATTTTCTTCCTCATTCTTCAAGGTGGAAAGGGGCGTTAGACAGGTATTCCCTCTGCCTCCGCTACTATTTCTTTTGGTTGTTGAATGTCTTAGTCATTTCTTGATCTAGGCAAAGTATACAAGAAATTTTAGAGTCATAAAAATTTCTCTTGTTTTGTATATCTCTCATTTACTCTTTGTAGATGACATTTTAATTTTTTGTGATGGTTCTAGGAGGGACACTGAAAAGATTTGTGAGGTTCTAACTCTCTTTAAACACGCTACGAGCATGTTAATCAATTAGCTAAATTCTAGTATTACTCTTTCTCATTTGGATGGGGGGGATTCCTTATCCATCTCTTATAGGCTCCCTTTCTAGGTATATAATTTAGATGAAGGATTGAAATATCTTAGGTTTCAATTAAAACCTAATAATTATCAGAAGTCCGATTGGTTGTGGATCATTGCAAAACTTGAAAAAGGATTAAAGATTTGGAGTCATCGTTGGTTGTCTCGGGTTGGCCGTTTAGTTCTAGTGAAGGCGGTATTGGAAGCTATTTCGGTATACTGGATGTCTTTAGCTTGGATACCAAACTAAATCTTGAAAAAGGTGAGGAGGTTGTGCTTTTTTTATATGTGGCAGGGAAACAAGGACAAAAACGTTTTGCCCTGGGTTCGATGGGAGTGGATTGTTGTTCCAAAGGCTTTGAGTGGTTGGGGCTTAAAGAATATTTTTTCTTTTTCAAAATCACTTGTTGCGAAGTGGTCTTGGCGACTGATTAAAACTACCAGTCTCTGGACTAGAGTAGTCTATCAAAAATATATTGCTCCCCTCTCTACTTTATACTAGATTTGAACTGCAAACAAAACTTTGACAAGTATTTCTATTATCTGGAAATCTTTGATTAAGGATTTTGATCTCATTGGGATTTGTCTGGTTTGGAGGGTTGTTTCTGGGCGATCGGTTCACCTTGGTATGGATCTGTGCTCGGGCTGCAATATGGGCCATTTATTACCAGCGGGGACTCAGAATATATTGGCTCAGGGTGGTTTCTACTATCTTGCTCGGGTCAACGATCCCTTACAAACAAATGTGTGGCATCAAGGTTGGTTGTCGGGGCACAGGCTTGGTCTCTTGGAGGAGGACCTATTTCATTGGGATAGATATATACAAGCACTCAGATACGCCTCTATTCAATTAGTTGATAGAGATGATGAATTTCTTTGGGATGGTGTCGGGGATGGGGAATATACTCCTCGTGCAGGGTATATAAAATTATGTGTGGATTTTTGTCAAAAGATCCCCTTTGGTGGTGGAAGAAGATATGGAAACAACATTGTTCGGTGAAAGGGAAGCTTATGGTTTGGTCGATTCTGGAAAACAAATTACCTACTTGGAATAATTTAAAAAAACGTCTTTTCTCTAGGTCGGGTCGATGTGCTCTTTGCAAAACACATTTAGAATCAATGGAGCACCTCTTTTTACATTGCTCCTATGTTCAGGAAGTTTGGGAAATTGCCAGGATTTTGTTTCCCACTCTCTGGAGCTGGCAGGGAAACACTTTTGATTTGGCGTTACAGTCGTGGCTTAATGGGCGGGGACATGAGGAGAACATGGATTTTCCTATTATTTTGGCCTAGGGGATTTAGATTTCTTGGAATAGGCAAATTTTCCAATATGAATTCATTCCGGCCGAAGGAGTGGCATTCAATTGCATTGGGATCTTGGGTTCTTTTCATAGCCCAGGTGGTGGTGACTTAGCTCAACCCCATGATACCAAGGAGGTGATCCCTAACAATAGTCACCCGTGGGGATACTTCGATGGCACTTCCTCTTATTATCAGACTATGTGTGACGGGGGCGGCTGTCTTTACATCACTAATTCACATTTATTTACTCTCAAAGATGGATTGGGGACAGGATCAAACAACTACTCAAAATTAATGGCTTTAAAACTTTTATTATTATTCGCAGTGGAGCAGGGTTTCCATCACTTAAAGTTTTTGGTGATTCATTAATAATCATCAATTGGGCTAATGGTGTTCATGGTTTTCATGTATCTCGTTTGCTTCCGATGTTAGAGGATGTACTTCGTATTAAAATTTTATTTGACTCCATCTCTTTTTCTCATATATATAGGGAGAGGAACCAATTGGCAGATGGGCTTTCCAAAGAAGCCTCGCAGATAGCTTTTGGTCATTGGTATATTGAAGAGCATACATCAACAGGAATTCATGGATTCTATCATAGACCTTTTCATGATATACATGATTCATGATCATTTTGGCATCTATTTTTTTGTGAGGATACTATCCTTGTTTATGTTGGGATATATTTTGTATATTTGATACAATACTTGTTGGTTGGTGGGATATACCCAATATTCTGAGGACTTAATGTCAGTGGTTACTACATGTATATTGGGACTGATTTTGAGACAATCGGTTTTGATTCAGGGATCATTGATGCTTGATATGCATCATTTGTTTTTTAGCTTCAATTTGTTGGATAATATGTACATGGATATTTCTAAAATAGCTTGTATATATCTATGTATGTAATTTTGTTATTATATAATGAAATTATGAATTTTTCCAAGGAAAAAAAATTATTGTGAGAATTTTCTTGAATGGAAAAAAAGACACTTTGTCATGACAAAATAAAATATCTTTCACTTTGTTGCTAAATAGATTCCTATTCCCCATTCTTAGATCCATTTCATTATGTTTTCTTTATAATGACTATGTTTTCAAGTACCAATCGGGATCATCCCCTCGAGAATAATTTTTTCCTTCAAGTCTTTCAACTGATCAATACGACTTTGTAGAGCATCTTTAGCTAAGACCTAAGTAGTTTCTTGGAAACTTGCTTTGGATATAAAACTTTGAGTATTTATGGATTCCCTTGTTATTCCCAATAACATGGTTTGATAATAGATTGATTCTTCCATAGCATGATCCATTTTTTGTTCTCATGATAATCCAATGAGTTCTTTAGGTGAAAACAAATTAGTTGTTCCATCTTCCGAAATTAATACTTTTGATGTC
>JASDQU010013532.1:20708-32151 GCA_032191745.1 Picea mariana | reverse complement strand
ATATATCTTGGGATTAGTAAAACAAATTATCCACATATTTAGATGAGGCACTGATGAGCACATTGAACTATCCATGTGACTGAGAGCCTTCATAGCCTAGGCATAACGAAGCGATTATCAGGGGCATGCTCTACCACTTAACTAATATCCCATCATGCAGGCCTCCTAGGGATTGAGGCTTTCCCCTACACAAACACCAATATATTGGAATAAACAATATAGAAAATGATCTAGTAGCTCATTGTGCAGGCTTCCCAAGGATGGAGGACTCAATATATCCAAAATAGTAGAAAGAAACTCTACTCTTTTTTTTGCCTCCCCGTTTCCTTGCATATGGGGAGGTAAATGTGAGATGGGATCCTATCAATTTGTTTGGGCTTGGGATGATAATCTCATGGTCTCATTTCACTATCGAGAATCAAAATAATACTTCCATCTATGAGTTTGGCTCAAATGTGCTTCCTTTTGGGTGTAGTGCCAAACGACCCAAGATGCCCAAAAAGCATTCGAGTATGGATACCTTGTTACAAATTCATTACAGTCATTAGCCCTTCCTTAGACATCCCCCTCCTTATGGCTAAGGTAATGACTTGGGGCAACGTCAACTCCCATAGTGTGATAGGAGACATGTACAAGGTTCAGGAACAAATTCATTGTTGTATGCTAACGAGCGATTTCAGCTTCACGCAAGTGAGTTGTAGCTTGCAATTCAAACCGAGGTTGATTTTTTAAGGTTATCTTACCCTTATAGGGTCATGATGTAATGACCTAACACCACTTTCGTAAAAAAAATCTGACCCTCAATCATTAGTGTTAACCAACTAAACTATTGACCAGGACATGGTTTCCAAAGGGAATATGTGTTTTTTTTTTAAGTTTCAAAGAATCAAGGTTTCATTTTCAGCCATAAACCATTTTCAATTACAAGAAAAAATATCATGATAATTGATGCCATCAATATTCATCATGGTACTAACACCAATTATTGTATTCTCATTCATAGTGAGCCTTAACTCATTCTATGTTTCCCAAAATTTCCATATGTCACGTTAACTAGGCTCTCAAAACATATGCCAACTCATTATGAGTGATTTTTCGAGATTTTTCAATGAAGAAGTTTCCACAATTCCATAATTATCATAAAGGTGTTTACCCACACTCATAAATTAGTTACTAGCATCATTATGAAACAGTTAAATCACATATCTACAAGATGTCAAACATGTATGAATGTTGTTCAACATCTCAACCAAAACCCAATCATTGTGAAAATGTAACTACAATTTATTAACTCAACAAAAATGTCATTCTTCATATTCTTGTACTTGACAACTATATTGCCAAGACATTACAACTATACATATTAAACTTAGCCACTCAAGAACATGAGGAAGCTCCTTCCATCAAATATTAGGTGGTCTTTATTATGCTAATTAGCTTTTATTATGCTAATTAGCTCCCAGATGAACTTCCATCCAAGTTATCATTCTAATTCTTGAGGAACATTTTTGCAAAGGAACTCTATTAGTTTTCTATTAGCCTCCTGTGTTAAGAGAATGCATCTTTACTATTGTAGGAAACCTTATGTCCAACAATTTCTCTTGACTTTGAACCTTTAACTAAAAAAATCAATTAAATACAACTTTAAATCACTTCCTCTTCTCAGGTAACATGTTTCCTTTTAGCACATATAACATATAAATAAATCAATTAAATACAACTTAAAATTACTTCCTCTTTTAAGCTAACATGTTGTCTTTTGGCATATATAACATCGAAAGAAATATAATTAAAGATCATATATTATTTTAGTGCATTTTCTATCCACCATAAGAAAGAATGTAATCCGTAAATAAAACTTATATTTTATCCTGTCTTTGGGCAACATTTCACTTTAATCCATATCCAAGAGTGGAATTCATAATATGCAAATCTACACCTCTATTTGGGCAGCATCGCCCATTGATTCATATGTAAGAGAGAAATTTACGAACACGCATTTTTAATTCTTGTTTGGACAGCATTGCCACTTGATTTATGTTTGAGAGAGAAATTCACAAACACACATAAATAATTCTCACTTTGGGTAACACTACCACTTGATCTATATGCAAGAAGAAATCCTAAATACAAAGATCTATTTCTGGGTTTGAATCTATCCATTCCAGCCAAAATAATAATGTGTAAACAGATACACTCATACAAGGATTTTTTGGATCATATCACAAACAAGAAGAACAAGGAAATCAATCGTAGCACATCAATTTTATAGTAGTGGAAGTTATCAGAGAAAATCTCTCAGCGAGTAGATTGTGAATGCAAATGAATAATCAAAGATTGAGAAGACTTGTTATGTTACTTAGATTTTTTTAAAAGTTACTCAAAGTTTGAATTTAATTACGAGGGAATTTAATACATTTAGGTGTTTTTAGAGAGAACCGACCATCTGTATACATTACCAAGACATTTTTAAACATACCTCAGCCTAGGTAATTTACCTAGGTGTTTTTAAACGTAACCACGACCTAGTTAATTTACTTGGGCATTTTTAAATAGTATCTACCTCCTCGATACATTACCAAGATGTTTTTAAGCATAAGCATGGCTTGGTTAATTTACAAATGAAGAAGTTTTGCAAATGAGAGCTAAGAATTTATACCTGGTTCAAAAACCCTCTCTAGGCAACAAATTCTCTACTAAGTGGTTCATGGCACTGGAGGCTAGGTCCACGGAAAACCTACCCAAAATCTGCGAGAGAACATGGGTAAGGACACAACATGTCACTCCAAGGATTTGAATCTAGGTGGGGTGGGTAACAATCATTCCTCCCAAGGTCATATCACCTTCCTACATACCTCCCAATCATAAGAACCATATATTCTGCAATTAGAGACTTTACGCCTCAGTTGAGACTTCATGTCTCCATTAAGGATTCATTGGTTATGGCTGTAACATTCCTTCTTTAATCCCCAATTTAGTAATTCATAATGTAGATATGATATATGGTTGTGAGTCAAGCGATCTAATATGTGAATTTGTATATCCAAAATTGATAAATAAAAATGTGTTGCCAGTGCAGATGGACATAGACAAAGATATGGGGGTTGATTTATCCACAAGAGAAGAGGGGTCTAAGGGGGTCTTATTCATGGGTTTTAAATCCAAAACCTTTTTCCTAATTTTAATGTTTTGAGTGAACCTTTTAATTATTCTCTTGAGTGTAGAAGAGCCCAATCACTAAATACATGTAAAAGGGTGGGTGTGAGAAGTCACATCCCATATTTATTGGGGGCATGGGGCTAAGTACAATCATCTTAGGGAATAGTCTGAGTCAAGTAAGAAGGGAAAATGAGAGGAAATTTATATGGGACAACAGGGGAGTTTTTATAGAGATTTTTACGCATGGGAATGAGGAGACAACAAGGGAGGAGAGTGTTGTATCTTGGAGGTAACAATGGTGGAATTTTCAACAACTGTTGGGAGTTGTTGAAGGCTAAAGAAGCAAGTTGTTAGGCTTGTAGAATAGGTAAGTTGTCAGGCCTATAGAGTGAACTCCCTATGTGAGAGTTTTCATTGGAACAACAAGCTTGCTACTTTAGTTTTCCTAGTAGCTAACATCCTTGGAGTCCCCAATAGATAGATTCGTGGCCAACCTATGCTGCAATCCCTAATAAAAGAATGGTACATCTTGTTGATGTTTGAGCAGCATCGAAAAGACATTCTACTAGATTAATAATTAATAATATGATTATTAATTATTAAACAATATTATTAATTATAATACTATTAATGTAATAATATATTTATAATATAAAGTATAAAGTATAAATATTAAGTATATTTATATTATATGTATAATATAATATAAAGTATAAATATATTTATTACCCAAGGGACACATCTCTTTATGGATGGTCACCATGGTCACCATATGTTCTTTATATATAGAGCACTCATCATTGTAATAAGATATTCATTCACATACAATATCATCTCTTATGAAAATTCAACTTGGTATCAGAGTGGGACTTGACTCCCTCATAGGAGGACCCATGAAAAAATTCTTGGGAGTGCTAAATTTATTGGGTTGTTGCAATCTCTATGGACAACATATTTACTTTTTACTCCTACCCAAATTATAGGAAGAATTCCATAAATTATGGTGGGAAGTAATTTCTAGTAAAAAATTCTAATTACCTAAATATGAGGAATGTATCRCTTCTACCTATATTTATGCAAAGAATCGCATGAATTATGGAGGAACAATTTAACAAAGTCAAATACTATGTGGATGGATTATAACCAAATTAATCTTTGGGCAGTTATGCAACTATTTATAAGAAAGAAAATTTAAACTAATTTTAAATTTAATTTTCAAAGAGACATGTCTCTTTGGATCAATTTAATATTAATATAAAAAGACACAACAATAAAAACACGCATTTTTTCTCTTTCTCACACATGGGAAATGATCTAAGGAAGAAACCAAAGTTTCTAAGTAGTTGAAATTTAATTACTTAGTGATTTTCTAGAGTTTACTAAAGTAATATCGTTGGAAATAATTACCACTTGCGGAAAATTTTGCTTGTCTAATTTAACACTAGAAAATCAACATGGTTAGTCGTATGAGAGTATATGATGGATGTGTGTTGGTCAGAGTAGAAGACGTATCATTTCTAGGGTCACTATATATAGTTGTGCACAAGATAAATTGATCTCCTCTAGGAGATGTTTTATGTTGTTCTTGTTTCTTGTTCTGGGCAGGCCACAAGTAATAGCTCTAAGAAGGAGCCATAATGACAGTCGCAGGAAGAAACATGAAGCAAGACTATCCAGACATAGATTTGTGCACATCCATGTAATGAATAAGAAGACGAGGTCTGCACATGCAGAGGTAGCAGATGAATCTGAAGACTATATAGCCTTAGAGGGAGTGATTGCTTCAGATGTTATCGCAGGGTAGTCGATGTCATGATGACATGTTGTAGCTATTGGAGAGCTACCCACTGGCCCTGGATGCATGCTAAAGAGAGGAGGTACAGATGTCATTACAGGGTATTGGATGTCATGCATAATGTATTCGATTTTCTGTGGGACACTGGATACTCTCATGATGACATGTTGTAACTATTAGAGAGCTACCCACCGGCCCTGGATGCATGATGTGAAGTCACTATGGATTTCCTGTGATGTATAGATTCATATGTCTAACATTCAATGATCATGAGCTTGTGTGGATGGTGACAGTCTTAGATTTTGTGTCGGATATAATACCTTCCTCATTAAGAGGGAGTGTTGAGATTTTATGTAATTTCGTAAGTTATTCTTAAGCGTTAATCTTTCAGCATTGGGTTGAAATTCTCCTAGGATTGGTCATGGTAATTTGACCAATGGAGAATGGTCCAGACATAGTATTCTAAGGACATAAGGAAGGACTGAAATTCTTCTCATGGCACATATGGAAACACGATCAGAAAGAATGGTCCTTGTAGTCACAAAATACTCTGTTGAGTATGTGACAATTGTGGGACACTCAATGTGCAGATTGAAGAAGGATTTATATGGATAAAATTAGGCACCCAAATCATGGTATGGCAGGATGAAAAATTTTCTGACGAGCTTAGGATTTACAAAGAGCAATGCATACCCTAACATTTACTTTAAGGTTGTGGATGATGGTCTGGTAATACTATTGTTGTATGTAGATGACCTATTTCTAACAGGTGTCGAAAATCTCCTCTCAGAGTGTAAGAGAAAAAATGGTTGATGATTTTGAGATGAAATATATCAGGATGATGCATTACTTCTTGGTTCCAGATGTATGGTAGAGACAGGATGAGATCTTTCTAAATCAAGGGAAGTATACAATAGAAATCTTGAAGAGGTTCATGAAGTTTGATTGAAAGGAAATCACTACACCTATGGTATCAAATCTGAAGTTGTTGTAGGATAGGGCTTCAAAGACTGTGGATGTTACTTTATACAGGGAGATGGTGGGTTCATTGATGAACTTGACAAACACAAGACCGGATATATGTTTTATTGTGAACATCCTGAGTCAATATATGGAGCAACCTAGGTAGGTTCATTTGGTCACAACAAAACATGTGATGAAGTACCTTAAGGGTACATTGGATTATGGTCTCAAATATGTGACAAGCCATGAGTTCAGGTTATATGGATATTCGGATTCAAATTGGGTCAACAATATTCCTAATCAGAAGATTACTTTGACATATTTCTTTAGTCTAGGCTCTAGTATGGTTTCATGGAGCAGGAAGAAGTAGTTGTGTCTAGCACTCAGTACAGTTGAGGCAGAGTATGCGACAACATGTGCAGCAAGTTTCAAAGCAGTGTGGCTTCAAAAATTGATGAATATTGGACTAAATTTGACTTGTAGATAAGACCAACAAGAAGAGGATGACGAGACTTTTTATGGAGGACAAGTGATGAAGTCAGTAGTTTGAAGATCTAGTTTATACTTAGTGCTCGAGAGGGAGCCGAAAAATCAGTTCCAGAGGGAGTTGTGTACTATAGTAAGGAGCATGATGCTTTGTCCAATACAGGAAGAAGTCATGTGTGGCGCTCAGTACAGCTAAAGATGAGTATGTGGTAGCATGTGCATCAAGTCGTGAAGTAGTGTGGCTTCGGAAATTGCAGACTATTGGATTGAATTTGACTTATAGGTAAGACCTACAAGAAGAGGATGACGAGACTTATTTTGGAGGGAAAGTGATGAAGTCAGTAGGTTGAATATTCAGTTGATATTCAGTGCTGCTAGACGGTCATTTCTAAAGGGGGTTGGGTACTACAGTAAGGATTAAGAGGCTCCGTTGGATGCAAGAAGTAGTCATGTGTGGCGCTCAGTATGGCTGAAGCTAAGTATTTGACAGCATGTGTAGTAGCAGTGTGGCTTTGAGAACTATTGTCTGGGTTATTTGGTCTCAAACTGGAGGCGACCTGCATTTGGTGTGACAGCCATAGTTGCATGAAGTCATTAGAGAACCCCATGGTCTATGACAAGTCGAAGCATATCAAGATCATATATTACTATATCGGGGATATAGTGCAAAAGGGAGTAGAGAGGCTCCAGTTTTGTGACTACAGAGGATCAAGTTACAAATATGTTTACCAAGCCATTGTCGAGGATGATGTTTGAGTGCTTCAGGGACAAGCTTGGTGTGGTCCCTCTTCAAAGGGAGTGTTCTCATCCATCGTGAAAAATGGTTGGCACTGAGACATGTGGAACTCATCCAGCATGAAAAAGGGTTGTCACTGAGTGTTCTCATCCAGCATGAAAAAGGGTTAGCAATGAGACAGGTGGAACTCATCCAGCATGAAAAATGGTTGGCACTGAATGTTCTCATCCATCATGAAAAAGGGCTGGAACTGAGACATGTGGAACTCATCCAACATGAAAAATGATTGGCATTGAGTGTTCTCATCCAACATGAAAAAGGGTTGGCATTGAGACAGGTAGAACTCATCCATCATGAAAAAGGGTTGGCACTGAGACAGGTGGGACTCATCCATCATGAAAAAGGGTTGGCACTGAGACAGGTGGAACTCATCCAGCATGAAAAAGGGATGGCACTGCGTGTTCTCATCCAACATGAAAAAGGGTTGGCACTGAGACATGTGGATCTCATCCACCATGAAAAAGGGTTGGCACTGAGACCGAGGGTGCACATGATCAAGTACTAATGCATTGGAGGGTAGTGGATGTCATGTGGACATGTTGTAGTTATTTGAGAACTACCCACGGGCCTTGGATGCATTTGTTGTGAAGTCACAACGGTGCACATGATGATGTACAAATGCATCGTGTGGTAATGGATGTCATGGTGACATGTTGAAGCTATTTGAGATCTACCCACATGTAATATTTAGAGGTGATCTTGGAATAATGCAGAATGTCTCCCTCGCTGAGAACGAGTGTTGATGTTTGGGAAGCATTGGAAAGGCATTCTACTAGATTAATAATTAATAATATGAGTATTAATTATTAAACAATATTATTAATTATGATACTATTAATGTAATAATATATTTATAATATAAAGTATAAATATATATAATAAAGTATAAAGTATAAATATAAAGTATATTTATATTATATGTATAATATAATATAAATTATAAATATATTTATTACCCAAGGGACACATCTCTTCATGGATGGTCACCATATGTTGTTTATATATAGAACACTCATCATTCTAATAAGATATCCATTCACATACAATATCATCTCTTATGAAAATTAACCTCGGCTCAAGGGATTGCATGCCTCTGGGTACATTCCTTGGGTCGGGTAGGTTGAGAGGAAGAGAGTTGGAGGAGTTGGGATAATTGTAGGAAAAAATAACTAGTTTTTAGAATATTGAGGTGTGAGTGGACAGTGGAGAGACACCCTCTTTTGTGGATTCCTATCCCTAGCTCGGGGGTGATTTGTTGTAGAGATTTTGAACAACAAGTCTATGGTTGAGTGGAACATTCATCCTTTACAGTGGGTTGCACAACTATTATAAAAGGATAAGTGATTTATCTTGTGTCTAAGTTATATTGATGGTTTAATTTGTTGTGCATTAACTCTATGTTTGAAATGATTTCTATGTTGTTGTATGGGAGTATATTAGTTGCATTCATGTTTAAAATTATTGTTGTTAAGCGTATGTGCATTTTTATCACGATGTGTAGTATTTAAATTAAGGATATTGGAAATTTTTATGGGTTTGGTAGTGGGGACCTGTTGATAGGTGAGAAAATTATCTCCTACAACAAGGGACAACTACCCGATCACAAGCCCAACTTAAGCTAGATCTCTTTTGGGATGGTAGTGTCCAATTGTTTTCGTGGGTTTTGTTTTCCACTCAAATAGTTTGTTCTTTCAAAAAGAGACTTTATGATTTAAGCTATGATCTAAATAATCCTATATTTACAGAAAAAATCATAATTATTGGTCCTAGCTCAATTGAGAGAAAACTTCAATTATATGTGTAGATAGAATGATTGATTCTTCAGATTTCATAAGGAATTATTTATCTAAAGATAATTAAGTACAATAACTATTGTTGCTAAAAACATATGGCAATAGTTGCATCCACACTTTATGATAACGATTTCAAGGTAATTTAAGTCCCATTCAAAGCACAATAATGAGAAACAAAAGTCGCATAAACTTACTCCAAAATAAAATTGATTCATTCGCAATACGTTAAGAATAATCATAGCATATAAATGATCCTCCTCATAACTATTAGTTTAATAATAAAACTGGAATGTTAAATAAAAGAGGGTATGATAATCAAATAAGATTTTTAGAAGGAATTATTCAAGAAAACTAACTGTAAATGCATATACACCATCATTTATTAATCATAAAAATAATCATAACAATAACGATGCTTCTTTCACTTAATGTGCAGTCATTTGACAAATCACATGATACATTGAGTGTAAGCATGATCCGATGTTTAACAAAAATGAAATATCACTTTTTTGTTTCAATCAGCAAAGCATGCTAACAATGATTGGGGTTTTAAAGATATTATAAAAATTGATATAAATATTAAGTTTAAAATATTTGTTCAAATTCATTCCAGGAAGAACTCAAAAACTTCGGGAAAGAAAAATATTCCCTTATGCCTTGAAATTTCTCTAGCCTATTGTTGTTACATCCAACCTCATGGAGCGCCTCTAGTAGCACAATAGCATGGTCCTGCCTACTCTCAAAGTGTTCCCTTCTTCACACAAATGGCCATTCGGGCCACCCCACCCCTTCATGAATTTGTGCACCTTTTACATAATATTTGGCACAACTGACTTGGAAAAAATCATGGAAAAACTGTTATGTGGAAAAAATCATTGCAATCTCCTCCATCTCATCAAACGTGATCGCCAACTGACTTGTATTTTCGATTTTGGGTGTGATATCGTGGCTCAATAGTCTCCACTTATTCACAAATATCATCATGATATGATACAATAAACACATGATTCATTTTCTCTTGGAATCGATTACCTTATTTACAACAATCCATGTTGTACATGGTGTCAATCGTTTTCTTACATGTTGGTTCCCATATTTGTGTAGCAGACAGGTGGCATCCCTATTTGTTTTATATGTCTTGATTTCTCATTCATATGCCTCCGATGCTCTCTTCAAAACCGACGTAATCCCTAACTCCACACAATTTTCTCTTTCAAGATCTTGTGGATCTTCCCCTTTAACCTTGTATCATTTTACCTACAATTTTTTTCTTATACCTCGACTATTTTATAATTTTTAAACCTGTGAAGTAAATTAATGCATACAAATTCTT
Source organism: Picea mariana (assembly GCA_032191745.1). Classification (NCBI taxonomy): domain Eukaryota; kingdom Viridiplantae; phylum Streptophyta; class Pinopsida; order Pinales; family Pinaceae; genus Picea; species Picea mariana. The sequence goes on along the minus strand of JASDQU010013532.1, from coordinate 21,826 downwards.
AAGAAAAACATAAATTAATCAATGGTTCATACACATAGTACACAAAGGATTATGTTGGAAACCCTTAACCGAGAGAAAATCGACCTTCCTTGGTGTCGCACCTCTCAACTCTTCATTGTATTAATTTCCCCATTTGTAATACAATATATTCAATATTTTCGATATTTCGTAGCTACCAAAACCCTAATCCATTAATCCAAGATTAATTTAGAAAACCGTATAGTAAAAAACACTAAAATAACAAAAATCGCCCAAAAACTATTTTGGGGCATTGCCCCAAACGCTTCACGTAGCCAGGGGGGGATCTTGGACCCCCCTGGGACCCCCTTTGGGAAGTTCCCAACACACATGTACACCACTAGTAGGGAGGGATCGTTAGATGCAGTTTTCAAATCTAATGCACTCCCCCCCCCCCACACACACACATGCAAAGAATATAACACTAGTACCCAACATTCTCCCACTTGTTGTTTTATTTGCATACAGGGGGTCACAGGATTACATAGTCAACAATCAAGGGAAATAATGTCCATTGTTTCTCTACACTAGGAGAACTTCTCAGTGCTCACATACTTTATTAATGAATCTGCAACATTCTTCAAAGTGTTAACCTTCTTCAGCAACACCTTGTCTTCAACCATGTCTCTCAAAAAGTAATATTAGATATCAATATGCTTTGTCTTTGAATGATAAGCTAGGAATATTTCACTCTGAATGTCGCAATCTAATCTTGCCACTTGTTGTACAAAATCCAATACATGAACACAATATATGTAACCATAATTATTCCTTTCATGCATGAGTGGTTACCATGTATTCAACTTCTATAGTTGAGAATGCCACTATGTCATGTCTTTTTCTCATCCAAATAGGTTAAACACATATCCACTTGTAGATATTCTACAATATAGATCTCTAGCCAAGTCTTCATCAACAAACCCATGTATGTCCAACACTCTATCCAATCCTGGTCTTCCTTGGTAGCACAATCCATAGCTAGAAAAGCCACACAAATACCTGAAACCCATCTTTACTGTTGTCCATTGATCCTTCCTTGGTTTTGACATATACATTCTCAAAACTCTCATTGGATGTGCAAGGTAGATCTAATACAGACC